>LPNX010452488.1:24045-72324 GCA_001517045.1 Pseudotsuga menziesii
ACAATAGCCCTTCAAGGGCACCTCCAGAACTTAGCCATCAAGCTGCCCCAAAAAACCTCCTAACTCTCGAAGACCACCTTTTTTAGTCTTCCAATAGTATCTTTATGTCCTTAGAATGTTTACTTCATTCCTATAATTAAGGAACTTAATTCCATAAATCGAAATTGAATAAAATATTCTTTGAGAGGATAGAACACCTTAATTAATTAATTATCCCCTTTGTTGCCTGAAAAATAAGGTTATGTTTCCACCTAGTTGCCAGTTGTCCAAGAGCATACTTTGCATTATAAAACTTTGCCATCTATAAAATTAGAGAATTGTTGATGCTCAAGAGGGAAGAAATACATTCCAAAAGTATTAAAATGATGAAATATGATATTGTTTCCATCAAAATCAAAATTAAGGATAAAACCTATATCTCCTTGGGTGCTATCAAATATGGAGTTGAGAACGTAAATTATAAGCAATAGAGATGACACAATTACCACCAAAAACAACATGATCACACGGATTTTTTCCTTAATGAAGGGATAATAGCTAAATAGAACTCCCAAAATTACTATCGTAATATGATTGTTCAAAAGAATGATTTGTGGTTCATGTATGTGATTGAGACAGAAGAGGAAGAAAATCCAAAAGCTCAATGCAAACTGTATATATCCCTGGCAACTAAAACTTCTGTTTTCCAAGTTAGGTAGATCCATTTCCACTCAATGAGTTGATAGCTTCCATATGTGCTTTCAATATAAATTACGATGGCCTCTAAGTTTCCTTCTACATTTGTTGAAAATATTTTTTTTAACTTCCTCCTTATATTTGATACAAATAAATGCAACATCTAGGGCGGCTCACCTGCATTCTTGAATAAGAATCAACATCAAATAATCATAAAACCAAATAGTGCATATATGAATCCACTTAGATTTTCCCTCAAATTATTTCCTAGAAAATTTGGAACATCACACTACCATTTAAAGCACATCCTACATAGTCTATATGTTTATTTGTTTGCTAGCAAGAAAAGATTAACCATCCTTTTTACTTCCCACCATTTTAAGATCAATAGGCTCCTCAAAAACCTTCTTTTGATGAAGAACACTCTCAATAGCTTAGACACATGGTTTTGATAGCTATCAAACATTTAACATACTTTGAAATAAAATGTTTGGTACTTGATACCTTCGTAAAAAGACAACAATACCTCAATTTTAGAGCACCAACTACCATTTGTAAAATTGGGTTTTAAACCTCCAAAACTACAAAGATGAAAGTCATAGTTTTGGAAGGAAAAATTATTAGGACTTTAATTTAAAAGTCACGAAAAATAAGACAATGTCAAATGGAATTTGATTAAATATAAAATAAGTGCATATTATATCAAATTATAATAAGTTAACAAGTGCCACAGGGTGGCTAAGTCCGTGTGGTAAGATTTAGAATATTTATAATGCACAGAAATTGATATATGTATATGTACATTGTAGCCAAAATTTAATCATATACAAATTAAAACATGATGTTGAACCATCATTTTTGCTCCTTTGAATTTTGACCTATGAAAACTATATTACAAATTATTTTTTAACCACTGCCATATGCTTGGAATTGTGACTGGTTAAATTCAAAGAAAAAAAGTGATATATATTATATGGAGAAAAATGGTGTATATTATATGCACAATTAGTCACTCGCCCGATTTTTATATGAATCTGAGCAATTCATTTAATCTCAAACAGACGTTATTTCTCTTTCACTTTAATAAAATCGTATCATTGTATGCAACATTGTCGCATTGAATACAATTTTGCTCATCCTTATGAGCATATACGAGAGAAGTTAAGGAATGTATTGAGGGGAGGGTAAGATTGACAACGATATTTTTTTCTCACTTTCCTTAACAAAAAAAGAAAATCTCTAATTATTGACTAGTGATTGCAAAGGCCTATGCACAAATAGAGAAATTGGACCAGTCCTTTTCAGTAAGTTCTGCGCCTTTGCCTTTCTAGAAGAAAAGAACAAGTCAAACAAAGTCTTGAAGCACAACTCCTATAGTGATAGATAAAATAAAATTCCAGCTTCAATTTATGGGAATGCAGTGTTAAATGTGCATGGCAAACCCTACTTTAAACTGAGGCTTATGGTTGTATGCACTAAGAGATACGCACATTGAATGAAATATGATTATGTATCGAGATTTGAACATTTGCATTAAACAATATATTGATTAATAAATACACGGATTGTATCGACAGAGGTTCTAGTGGGGCCTCTTATTTGAGTCCTCTTAATTAAGTTCAGTTAAAATTCTAAGTAATGGAAATTTACTTTTTATTTGAGGCCTCTTAATTAAGGCCTCTTAATTTAGAATCTATATAACCTAATGAAGTATGTCATTAATTCTAAGTAATGGAAATTTACTTTTTATTATATTTTTTTTAATTACTTGTAATCTATGCATAGTCTTAAAGTCCTTGGTGATCCCCATGGAGACACATTTGGTCAAATTACATAGTCTTATAGTCCTCGATGATCCCCATGGAGACACACTTGGTCATATATATACACACACACACTAATTCCTGTAACTACATTTTTAGTTGTTATAATTCATGAATACTCGTCCTATAGGGTGGTTTACATAGTAGTGATTATCCAACCATCAAATTAATGGTAAAACCAATATCTCTTTTTGGTGGTAGTCCAGCGATTTCTACAAGGAACATGTCTTGAAATTATTTTAAGTGTTTGGAAGTCTTCGAGGGAGGATTTTCTCTCATATAAGGAACTTGTTATCTAGACTACATACATTTTACATCCTTTTCATGCATACTTTTTCATTTGCATAGCCAAAATATTCCTAACAAAGCCTACTCTGGGTATGCCAAATACTATCATGAATTCACCTTCATCATCTAGGAAAATAAATGTCTTGTTAAAATATTTCATTGAACCACTCTATGAGTTTCTAACGAGTCCATGCCTATGAATATATCATAGGAACATCGAGGAAATATGTTTATATTTATTATTGTCTTCAACCCATTCATTTCTAAGGGACTTTTTTTTTTTAATTCACTCACTTTCCATTTTGTCCCATTAGCTAATTCTACTAGCAAGGGTTTGTTGTGTTTAGCGTTATCTAACTTAAAACTTTTAGGGACAGTAGGAGATGCATAGTTTAAACTAGATCCGAAAACCACTAGAATAGAAATAGTTTGATCATAAATTTTACCTTCTATTTCAACCATAGTGTAATGATGGTTATCTTATCGATAATCCAAGGTTGCATTAATTATGGGAATGCATTAATTTGGGGAATGATTCTTGATATATCGTGAATAGTGGAAGAATATTGTAGGTTATGAATAGATTTAGCATTATTTGTTTTATGTGGATAGTCTATGAATGGCCTTCACAACAAACTTGACATCTTAGTTCTCCTTGGGATGATCATGTCCCGTTAAAATTTCTGTTTCCATAACCTATAAATTTTGTTCTATTTTGAGTTGCTTGTGAAGAACGTCGTGCAATAACAATGAGAATGCATGACACAGAAATATTGGAGCACAAAGAGATTTTATTGATCATAGGCCACTTTGAGGGGGAAACCTCCTTTAATGAAGCTCAATACAAAATAACTCTTGGATATCTCCATTGGTCTCAACACTTACTTATATAGTAAGTCTAATCTAAAAAACTATTACTCCAAATGAATGTGGGATAATGCAACATACTAGCTGGACAACTTAACAACTATTACTCCTCATGAATGTGGGATAATACAACATACTAAAGGGACGACTTACAAATCATATGCGTCCGACACAATATACTAACAAAATAAAGAGGAGGGTTGACACGAGTTCTTAACATCCCCTCCCTCTTAGAAAAGCTTTGTACTCAAAGATTTAGATGTGGAAACTATTGTTGAATATGAATGAGTGGTTCCCATGAGCATCCTTTGGTCGCATGTTGCGCCACTGAATTAATACCTCTGTGATGGATCAAAATCAAAGTTGAAGAGTGCTCCTATTGAGGATGGTCATCGGCTTGAAAATGATGGATCCTTACTTATCCAGTTCCAGTAAGATAGTTTGTGCTCTGATGTTGGTGCCAATAACTTTCTTGATACAATAGACATGAAATAGTGGATGACCATGAGAAGAAGCAAGAAGTTCCAATTTATAAGCAATGAACCCAAGATTCTAACGAAACTTATATGTTCCAGAGAATTTTTGAGCCAGCTTATGACGTCCTTTTAGTTTCAGGAAGGATTGCTTGTAAGGCTGCAGCAGAAGAAAAACCATATCACCAACTTGAAAAGTACACTCAAAATGGTGGCAACTAGCTTGGTGTTTCATTCAGTTTCTTTCCATGTGAATATTGTCCTATAAAATGTGAAGAATTTGATCTCAGTTTCGTAGAACCATGTCAACTTACTGAACTGGTGTACTGTTGTGGGGGTATGGAAGGAGCATTGCCAATTCCTGACCATAAATTTCTTCATATGGATTCCTTTTAACTGCAGTATGGTACGAGGTATTGTACCACCATTCAGCGAGAGGGATCCACTTTTCCCAATGATGTTGTTGTTCAAAGGTGAAGGAACGAAGATAAGTTTCCAAACATTTGTTGATAACTTCAGTTTTACCCTTTGTTTGTGGGTGATACCCTGAACTCATCTTCATTTTTGTGCCACTGTGGTGAAATAGTTCTGGCCAAAAATTACTTGTGAAATTTGCATCGTGAAAGATCTGGTTTAGGAAAATCTGTGCGACTAAGGAGGAGACATATGGATGGTTGAGGGCACAAAAATGACTATATGTGGATAGGAAATCAACCACAACCAAGATAATTATATTCCCTCCAGATGTAGGGATCCATTCAATTAAATCCAACAATATATCTATCCAAAATCGTGTAAGGATAGACCTATTGTTGGGAGGGATGTGCCCAAGAAGGAGCATAATATGATGGTCTCCTGGTCTTAAGGGTGGAAAATCCATTGGTTCAGAAAATACACATGCATATAGATCCAATATTTTTTGTAGATCCAAGGAAGTAGTGGAGACCGCTAATGGTTGCATCTGAATGGAATGGAGCTGAGCGATGACACCATGTGAATTCTTCTTAATGACCTTTTCCAGGCGACGTGAACTGATGATGGAGAGAGACCCCAGTTGTAAGGCCTTCAATGTGTGTTTTTTCCCATTAACGAAAAACTACATCCACGGTTTAGAAAAATCCCATAAGATGGGTCCAAGTGTGTGTAACCATTGAGTGCCCAAAATCACATCACATCCTCCTAAGGGCATGGAAAACATGTTAGAGTGTAAGGTGCAATCTCCAATAGAGATACACACTTTGCGACACTTTCCCTTGCAAGGTAAGGTTCCCCCATTGGCAATCATGACTTTAAAGATGGAGCAAGGATAGAAAAAACAATCATCCTATTTGGTGATCCAAGGGTCAGTGAAGTTATGGCTTCTACCAAAATCAATTAGTATTGTAAAAGGGATCTTCATGAAGAAACCCTTGACCTACATGGTTTGTGGGGTGGTGACTCTAGCTAATGCATGCAGAGATATATCTAGGTGGTCATCATGAGAAGGAGGGTCAACAGGTGGCTGTTGAATGTCGACCTAATCATCTACTAGATCCTGAGAAGCTGCACAAATTTCAATTGCAGGCGGAGAAGCCACATCCAAGAGAGAGGGTTTTTTGTCGACACATTGATGTCCCTAGGTGATTTCTCATCACAATTATAACAAAACCCTTTTTCCCTACGTTCCCACATCTTGAATTCATACAAATGCTTGATAGGAGTGGTTCTAGGAGCAGGCAAGATTGGAGGTCTTTCCATATTTCTGAATTGAACAAAAGTGGATTTGAAGTGTTGTTGAGCCCTGATCTTATCCTCCTCCAACTTATCCAACCCTAGGATTTCCACATTGTTTTGGGACAAAAAATTTTAACCTCAAATGAGATTGTATCCTTTAGACCACTGTTAAAACAACTCATGTAGAATGCATTAGACAATCCTTCTGTTTGCTTGATTAATTTCTCAAATTTTGTCCAATACTCTCTCATAGTGCCAGTCTGGCGAAGTTTGGTGAGTGCTCCTATGAAGTCATCAAAACCACTAGGGACAAAATGTTGCAAAAGGAGTTGTCAAAATCTATCCATCTTGGCTCTTCATGATCCTTGATGTACCAACAAAACCATTGAACTGCTTCATGTTCCAAATGAAATCATACAAGTGGGACTTTGGTGACATAAGAAGTGCTATGAATATTAAAGTATTGTTCTGCATTGTATTTCCATCCAATTGGATCATCACCATTGAAGGGACGGAAATCAATCTTCAACCCATGAAAGTTGCTGGAAGAAGAGAACTAGGTCTCTGTAGAAGACTCACGCTGTCATCGGTTGTTAATGGCTGAATGTTGAAGATAGAGGCCAAGAAATATTTGATCCAGATCTTTGAGTTTGGTCTTGAGGGCCACAAGTTCTTCTTCCATTTGTCTATTTTCTCCTACGTGGGTGACAGCCATAAGCAGGATTTTTTTTTTTGCAAATGGGTAGAAAAACAAAAATAGAGAGGATTCTAGAAAAGGAAGTTTTTGAGTTGGGAAAAACTCGGGTGGGTAATTGGGGTTGACTAGGATTTGGACACGTTCTAAGGGACAAGGAAACAAAAAAATGTGAATTTCAAAAGCAGGATGAAAGAAAGATAAAATTTGTCACAGAGGGACAATGAAGCAGAATTCATAAATGAACATTGTGGAAAAATTTGAAGCCGATTGGGTGAGAATCGAAAAACTTATGGAAAATCGTAAAAATAGACAAATGTGGAATTTCGGACTTCAGGAAGTGGAATTTGGGATAGGTTCCTCAAGGAATGAAATATGCAGAATGAAATTATGGGGGTTACAATGAATGTTCAATGGAAATGTAGCTAAAACAAAGAGGATGTGGCAAAAATCAGGAAATTTTCTTTTGCCTTGGTGGAGATGATCTCTGGCAGCTCTGGAAAAATGTGCTTTATAAACTGGAAATAGATATAGACCCCAGGTATGTTCAGTTTCCTAAAGTTTCGGGGGATTCACTCGAGAACCAATGTTGTCTAACGGCTTGCGTATTGGGGCAGTACCCCTCACTCCACAGCTCTGGTAAAACTGAGAACTACTTTGCCACAAACGAAAACTCTTGGTTTACCTCATGGGTGGAAATTATTCAATTAGGTAGGGTTCCTTGCCTTTTTCTCTTGGAAGGTCCTTTCAATGGCCAGCTACTTCAAGGTTCCTGTGGTACTCCTTATAATGAGTTTTAGGTCTATGCCCAAGTACTTCCCACAATTAAGTAGATAGGCTTTAGTCCCTAATCCGAATGAATAATACCGATGAAAAGAAAAAGCACTACTACAATAATCACAATGCCAGGAAAAAATGGCAAAAATTCCACCCAATGCCCAAAAATCCTATAAATAGAGCTACGGTTTTGAGACAAAAAAATTTAAATGAGCATAACCCGATCAATATTGCTCAAATTATCTATCATAACCTATTTTTGGAACAGGAACAACCACTCTAGAACTATTTATGTAATCGAAACAAAAATATGGGCACCCGGTCAAACAATTTCCATAGCCGTCATCGAAATTCTGAAAAAATGGCTCATTTTAAATTAATGATTTCTCCACTTTTAGAACTCCAAATAAGATGATTTTGTTTTTGAAACTGCATATTTTTGAAAGAAGAATTTATAAATAGAACTTGTTTCTCCTAAATATGCATAGGAAGTTTCAGAAATGGATCTAAAAGTCGTTGCCCAGTTTTGCCCCTTTTTTTTTCAAAACAAAAAAAATCTCGTTGGTGCCAAGGAAAGTACTCTGATACCAGATGGGAAGAACCTCCTGCAATAACAATGAGAATGCACAGTATAACAAAAATATTGGAGCACAAAAGAGATTTTGTTGATCACAGGCCACTTCGAGGGGTAAACCTCCTTTGAGCAAGCTCAATATAAAATAACTCTTGGATATCTTCATTGATCTCAACACTTACTTATATACTAATTCTAATCTAGACAACTATTACTCCCCATGTATGTGGGATAATGCAACATACTAACTAGACGACTTAACAACTATTACTCCCCATGAATGTGGGATAATACAACATACTAACGGGACGGATAATACCTTGCAGCTTAATTTAATTACCTAAGTTGAAAACTTAGGAGACATGATATAGTGACACAACTTGACACGGGGCCAACTAGACCAATGATGGTGAAAAGAGATTAATGAGGTATTTTAAGCTCGATGACGTAGTCTTCATGTCATCCTAATTTTAGTATATTATAAGGATTCCTAATCTCGCCATAATTAACCCAAGTAAAAATGAAATACGATAATCTATTTAGCTAAAATCTAATACAATTTACCCATGATATATGAGGGTACCAATGTATTAACCTTGACAAAGAGGGTTAATAAATTATCGTGAAAGTTGAAAGAGCCAAAGAGAAGGCAACCTAAAGAATTAATTACCGAGGGACTAGATGCTACAGTCACTTTAAAAATATAAAGAAATGTCATCTTGTATATATCATGCTACCTTGATTGATATATATATATAGGTGACATATACTGTACCATTATATGGAATTTATTCATATATGTTTTTCATATCAAGGGTATTCTTTCAAATATATTTATATATAACTTTGTATTCCAATCGAAATTATCATATGGAGGAGGTAGTAACTGACTCTTGCAAGAGGATCTTATTGAGGAATCTATGCCAGGTCTTCCTCCAGATTTTTCTCCCAAAATGATGAGCCATTAGAGTAGGTGGATGTAAAAATAGTAACCCCAATCAATGAAGGAAATAAGATCCCAGCTTTAGTGGTGAAAATACTTCCAAGGATGGAAGCCACCCTATGCTTTTTAGGCAAGCGTATAGGGAGGGAAAAAGAAAAAAAAGGGGAAATAAAAAGTTGATGCTTTGTGATGGCAGGGGGTGACTTGGTAGGCATGCGACAGTGTGCAATTCCCTTGATGGGGAAGAATATTTCTATAAAAAAAAATGAGCAACTGCGATTCTCCTTAGTTGCGTGTAAAATCCCATATTCTATGTGACAGATGTGGTCACGCGAAAATTAGGTAAGTATTCCCTGGAAATAAACTTATAGTAGATATCGAATCTGCAGACATTTAATGGGGACTGATTTACATCATTAAAGGGGAACGTTTGTGCCTTCAAAGGGGGAGATTTTCAATATCAAATCGGTGGGCAACTGTGATGTCCCGTAGATCTAACTTATGTGTATTGGGGGGGGGCCTCAATACATGTGGGTATCGAATTGATGGGAAAGGGTTAGGTTATGTTTTTTTGTTTTCTCATAGATCTGGAACCTATTTTTCCAGAGTAGAAGTTTGATTTTTTTTGGGATATCGAACTGATGGGCGATGGTCAGGTTCTATTGTTCTTGGATCTAGCATTTACGATTCCAAAACGTAAGTTGGATATGGGTAGCTGTTAAGTTCTATTTTTTTTACAGATCCAACATCTGGTTCCTTTCAAGGATTAGTCTCCATATCCCTTATAGCCAGATCACTCATGAGGAGGAGCGAGCTCCAACTCTAGTGAGAGCGATAGACTTAATCCTCATTGATGTATGTTGAGCGCTTGATTCTAGGCACGACAAATCACATCCAAGGTAAATAACAGTTTTACATTATCTGTAAATGAAGCTGACCTCTGTTCTTTCATTCATATTTTGTTGTATTGAAGGAAAACATCAAATACCCTCTTTGGATTTAATTTGTGTTTATGGTTGCTCCCGGCAATGGACTGCGTTTGGACTTTTTATACATATTTACTTGTGGTAGTATATCCCAAGGTTAGGGAAGGCGCTAGGCCACATGGGTATTTTCTGCATATGCATTTTGGCACATTGTTTTTTATTAAAACTCAGGCCTTGTTTTCCAGAACTTAATATCCCTCAGGGAAGGCTCAACATGCTGTTACCTTTACCAAATGAACTCAGCTGCCATAGGGAACCTCCAATGCTGAAGTAGCAAGTTGGGAGTTTTTTTTTTCTGTTTGAATTTTGGAATGGAAATATGTTACTTTAGATCTTTGTTAATGGGTGGAAGACGTCAAACTGAAAACTCACAATTATGAGAAAAACTCTAAAAATATCTTTAATGCATCTATGATTTAGTAGTATGCTATACTTGTTTTTAAGAACCTATAAATTTCGTCCTTAAACATCATGCCGATTGGGCAGAAGGAAAACTTAGCAGAAATTTTTTAGTGAATATCCGAGATGCTTTGGGTACCCTACGCTGTCAAGAAGAAACGATATTTGTGTTATTTTGGAAAGATTTGAGAACTATCTACTTTTGGATGAAAAAGAACTCTACATGAGCCTGGCTAAGTGATTGCAGGTGATCTTGATTTGACTGAAAACGTTCTTTAAGATAACCATAGATCCATGGCGCCTCCTAGCCTTGTATCTTTCATCACTTTGATGATTGTTGGTACCAAGGTTTTCTTTTGTTTTCCGGCCTGGTTACACCATGGTAATTTGGTATTTTAACTCATAGGATATTGATTCCTGCTTTAGCAAAGCTTCTGCTCACCAATTTCTCTCAAAATTGGTAAGTCTCATCAGAGGACATATTTATAAATTAGTGTTAATCACAGTGCCCCTTTGTTTTACAATATGGGAGTTATGTCTAGCCATGTCTTGGGCACATCCTATTGAATAGGATATTAAATGAACTTTAATTATGTGCTGCACATAGAAATATATATAATTACAGAATGGCTCTTTCAATGGCTCTTTGCATGTCAAGTTTGGGAACACTATGAACTTGTTTTTTTGAATTAGAGGTCATGTCAGAGAGTCCACAGGATTAACAAGAAGAAATTATGGAAACCATGATGTTGCATAATGTATTTTGTTGATTGAAATTTACATAATACAACGGTTTGGTGGACGTAACCCCAAGAGCGGGGTGAACCACGTACATTTGTGTCTGCCTCATTATCATGTGTCTGAATGTTTTTTAAGATTGTTTGAGTACTTGCAAATGCTTCTGCAACCTTTTTTATGGATGTTGCTACTATAGATGATAAACAAGAAAAGTTATTATAATGATTTTTGGTTTACACATATTATTGCTTTGAATGCATTGATGATGAAAATGCTTGCAATTTCCAACCAAGGTAAATAGTGTTGTATGGTTAAATATACAATGTTAGATAAATGTAATATGTGGTTTTCACCCTATAAACTGAAGGAGCTATGCTTGATTCATGTTGAGAATAATAACTTATTATGATGAAGGTTTTAGGTAAGAAAATGAACTCAATACCTTGCGGGCATTGTATGTTAGTCACAATAAATGTATGAGCCATTGTGATAGGACAAAACTTGAGCATCTGTTTGAAATGATAGTTTGAAATTTGCACAAAGGAAGTTCTCCATTGAGGTCTAACATATCATGTCTAATTAAAATGCATTGTGGATTAAAAGCTTATAATTTTTAGGGATTTAAACATCCTTTCCTAAAGGGGAGGGTAATGTTATAATTTTGTACCCTCGACAGTAGACCTAGCATGATATTACATTGTGAATTGAATACAGTGACTTTGAATCACTAAGAGGCACTTGGTGTGTGAATTATGTTCTATTTATGTTGAAATATGTCTAAATGTGTATGTCACCAAACAATGACAAATAAACATATGAAAGATTAGAATGTAATGTATACATGGGTTTCGAACATGGGGTCAGTGAATTATTTATTAAGATTAGTCTGGTAGGAATATTATTGTTATAGTTACAAGATAAAGGATTGTTCCATATTGGAAAAAGAATATTCTGCCATAGGTTCATGCTTTTGACATAAATTTGTGTGTTTCATGAGTGGTTTTACAATAGCCTAGGGGTATCCTGAAAACAAGACTGTACTATAGAAGATGTGTTTAAAAGAGTAGTAAGAGTCGTCGAACGGTACTGAAGGCTTAAGTCATCAATATTTCGTCAAATATATTATTGTTGTTATTGGGTACATGACATATGGTATCAAAGCCAGAGTGACAGTGCTCGGGCCTATTTGGGTTCAACATATAGTTAGGAAGCATGAAGATGAATAGCTCTAACCAATCGATTGTTTTTATTTGTGGATGCATGACACTGATGAATGAGGGGAATAAGTTGTCCAAGAGAACCTCCGAAAGGTTGAAGAAGGTAACAAGGAGGATCAAAGAAAACATCACGGAAGAAGGTATAATAAAAGTAATTCTTTCGTCAAAGCCAAAACGACTCATGACCCATTATTATGGCAAGGTATTGAAATTTGGACTAAATATTGTTTCCCAACAATGTTTTGATACTTGAATGAATTATTCTATAGTAGGGTATTCCATTGGAGTCTATGTATGGTTTTGTTTAAATGCTGATTTTCTGCGGCATGTCAGACTAAACTAGTTACAACTCTTTCTGAAACTTACGCAAATTGAGGACAACTGCAAAAGGTATTTGTGAGCTAATATTTTAACTAACTACCAAGGTTTACTTGCTCCAACATACGCAAGTAGAAATTAAGTTGATTGAGGAATAGGTGGTGGATCCGATTTGAGTTGTGAGTTATTCTGGCCCCTCAATCAGGTTCCCCGTGTTGGAAGAATAGTTTGCAATCATAACTAGAACTTTCAATTGAATAAATATGGATTATAAATGCAGGAAGATTATAGGAATAATGTGGTCAAAGGATCCATGTCTGCCTAATTTTTGTAATTATGTTTTTCGTTAAAAATTGTCGGATGTTCATATTAACAATGAAATACTTCCACACTTATGCTAATGAGACGGTTTTCTAGACTGATTGTGGGATCCTCTTGTTTCTTTATGCATTAAACACAACTTAAAAGAGGTTCACATGACATTTGGTTGTGATATCTGGATTCTCAATAGCAAAGTAATTTTAGGAAATTGCGTAAAGGTTGTACGATTGGCTGATAGGCAACCAATTTAAAACTGCCTTCTAAGGATCATATCCACATGCTTTCTCTGCTTGATGGAGTAAAAAAAATTTCTGCTACAAAACTTGCAGCTGCCTCTCTAAAGATAGTTCTTCTTATGTTCAATTTTTTTTGACATTGTGGTTCAATTCTTGTCATATGTTTAAATTTATGAGCAGATCTGATGCAATATAGATCTGCATTGATTAAACATGTTATACTCTACATACTATTGTCCTAGTTGACACACTACCCTCTGATTATGATCTATAAAATAAAAATATCGGTTGTGTTTTGAGTTTTCTTAAGAACTGAATCGATTTGGAATCGAACAACATGGTATTGATGGTGCAGGTGAGTGAATGGCTAGTTATCATAATTCACACTTGCGTAATTGGAATTGCAACATTATTTTCATATGTGTAGGTGTTACTCACGAGGGAAGCTGACAGGTATAAATTAAAATTTTAAATTACTTGTCCACTATTGTGACTAGATCGCTACGATTGGTCAGTTGTTAATAGTGATTTACAATATTACATGTGGTTTGATGTTTTCCCATCTAAGTCATATCTAGATTTGATGCCTGAAAATTCCTTTGATCAAAGTGTACAAATACGGTACCACACTTTAGTTTTTTTTTTATATATCCTTGGATTTGATAACAGTTGATGCCGAATCCCTGTAATGCATTGTGTTGGTCTAACAAATGTTGCAATTGAAATCACTGGTAAAACGTTGGACTTACCTTAAGTTTGATAACCTGTCAAGGTGTCGAAAATTCCGCAAATGCATTGATTTGGGGTTGGGATATAACTAACAAAAAACTTTTGATGGAATTTATATGACACATGTGCGTAACATGTGATTTTAGTTGAACAGATCTAAAGGGAAAAATATCGTCTCAGATTTATTTTATTAATCGAGTCGTTTTGAATGCCAAAGGATAGAGTAAGATCTTTACTTTAAAATTATTATAGTTCGGATATTTATAATCTCTACCTTAATGCTCAAGTTGAAGATCTAAGGTCTGAGTGTCAGGAAACTGCTATTGACATTTTGAAAATGATAAGTGAATGAACGACGTATAATGTTATGGACTAACTTTGCAGGTTATGCATGAGACACCACCAAATGAAATGGACTAATGGTCTCAAAAAATTCACTTCCTTAAATAAGGAAGCTAAACCACTCAAGAACGAGTATTGTTTTATTTTATTATAAATTTTGTATTTCAAGGTTTCTGTGAACCAAGGTTTAACTGCAGATTCTGGTGTTATGTACTAACATTGCAGGCGTTACGATGAATCTGATCATCTCATGATCAATGTAAGACATGGATTCTAAATTCCACTTGTAAATAAGTGGTTGTTTATTCTGGATAAGTTATGAGATGGTATGAACCATGAATGATGGTAATGGTACAATCACTACAACTTAGGTAATGTTGATTAAATGAATGAAAATCATGTTTATCGATAGATGTTATTTAACCATGAGGCCATTGTTATTAATCGGGACAATGACAGTAGATTCATGCGAAGCACCAAGGAGTGTGCATTACGAATTGTCCAAGTGCAATTTATACTAAATACAAACAAGAAAATTTGAATGCTGCAGGAGCACCATGGTGTTAGGCAAGTGATTGTCGTGTGAGCACTTGGGTGTTAGGCATATATGTTGTAGGAGCACAATGGTGTTAGGCAAGCAATTGATGTATGAGCACATTGGTGTTAGGCATATAGTGTGGCAAAGATAAGACCTAGGCAAAACTGGACATCTGGAAGAGAGGACGCTATTTGATGTCGCTGAGGAGAAAACTTTTAACTAGGGGTTAAAAGGGAGAGTAACCTCAAAAATTGTTGTAAGTCCACATGAGAATGGAAAAAAGGAACTCAAAGGAGAAGTGTTAAACAAATCTCCAAGTAATAAGATGGTTACATGCTTCAGGTCTAATGTGAAGAAAGGATTTCCTTGGGTCGAGGATGACAGTACTATCAAAGGGTTGGAAAAAAAAAACCAACACCCAAAGGGTAGTAATTACGTTTTTCTTATTGATGGATAAATTGCATAATGAATATAATTGAGTGTTATGATACCAATGAAAACTAGAAAATTGCATATTGTTACAATGCAAAGCGATCTATGGCTTTTGTTTAAGTTGAATTACAGTTTTGACATGAATTACTAAATAACAATTTGGACTAGACCTGAACCTTGTTGCAGGAAAACTGCAGGAATTGAATGATAACGACTCAAGAAGATGCGGGAAGATCTCAGGGGATCAGAATGAAAAGAATAAAACAACAAAAGATGACAGAATTGAGGAAGAAAAATTGTTGAAAATACGAACACCGAGGACGGTGTTACTTTAAGGGGGAGAGAATGTAATGTCCCTCATGCACACCCTAATTATTTCATAATTTTGATTGTATATTGTATTTGTCTTCTAGTGAAGAGCTCAAGTCCAAGGCCCCACCAGTAAGAATTTGAAATTGATACTATCTAAATTTCCTGGAAGACTTAATAGAGTTGACGATGAGCAACTAAACCCACAAGGGAAAAAAAAAGACCTTGCAGCTTAATTTAATTACCTAAGTTGAAAACTTAGGAGACGTGATATAGTGACACAACTTGACATAGGGCCAACTAGACCAATGATGGTGAAAAGAGATTAACGAGGTAGTTTAAGCTCGATGACGTAGTCTTCGTGTCATCCTAATTTTAAAATCTTATAAGGATTCCTAATCTCGCCATAATTAACCCAAGTAAAAATGAAATACGATAATCTATTTAGCTAAAATCTAATACAATTTACCCATGATATATGAGGGTACCAGTGTATTATCCTCGACAAACAGGGTTACTAAATTATCGTGAAAGTTGAAAGAGCCAAAGAGAAGGAAACCTAAAAAATTAATTACTGAGGGACTAGATGCTACAGTCACTTTAAAAATATAAAGAAATGTCATCTTGTATATATCATGCTACCTTGATTGATATATATATAGGTGACATATACTGTACCATTATATGGAATTTATTCATATATGTTTTTCATATCAAGGGTATTCTTTCAAATATATTTATATATAACTTTGTATTCCAATCGAAATTATCAGATGGAGAAGGTAATAACTAACTCTTGCAAGAGGATCTTATTGAGGAATCTATGCCAGGTCTTCCTCCATATTTTTCTCCCAAAATGATGAGCCATTAGAGTAGGTGGATGTAAAAATAGTAACCCCAATCAATGAAGGAAATAAGATCCCAGCTTTAGTGGCGAAAATCCCTACAAGGATGGCAGCCACCCTATGCTTTTTAGGCAAGCGTATAGGGAGGGAAAAAGAAAGAAAAAAGGGGAAATAAAAAGTTGATGCTTTGTGATGGCAGGGGGTGACTTGGTCGGCATGCGACAGTGTGTAATTTACATGATGGGGAAGAATATTTCTAAAAAAAAAACCGAGCAATTGCAATTCTCCTTAGTTGCGTGTAAAATCCCATATTCTGTGTGATAGATGTGGTCATGCGAAAATTGGGTAAGTATTCCCTGGAAATAAACTTATAGTAAATATCGAATCTGCAGGCATTTAATGGGGACTAATTTACGTAATTAAAGGGGAATGTTTGTGCGTTCAGAGGGGGATATTTTCGATATCAAATCAATGGGCAACTGTGATGTGCCGTAGATCTAACTTATGTGTATTGGGGGGGGGCTCAATACGTGTGGGTATCGAATTGATGGGAAAGGGTTAGGTTATGTTTTTTTGTTTTCTCATAGATCTGGAACCTGTGTTTCCAGAGTAGAAGTTCAATTTTTTTTGGGATATCGAACTGATGGGCGATGGTCAGGTTCTATTGTTCTTGGATCTAGCATCTGCGATTCCAAAACATAAGTTCGATATGGGTAGCTGTTAAGTTCTATTTTTTTTTATACATCCAATATCTGGTTGCTTTCAAGGATTAGTCTCCATATCCCTTACGGCCAGATCACTTATGAGGAGGAGCAAGCTCCAACTCTAGTGAGAGCGATAGACTTTATCCTCATTGATGTATGTTGAGCGCTTGATTCCAGGTATGGCAAATCACATCCAAGGTAAATAACAGTTTTACATTATCTGCAAATGAAGCTGACCTCTATTCTTTCATTCATATTTTGTTGTATTGAAGGAAAACATCAAATACCCTCTTTGGCTTTAATTTGTGTTTATGGTTGCTCCCGACAATGGACTGCGTTTGGAATTTTTATACATATTTACTTGTGGTAGTATATCCCAAGGTTAGGGAAGGCTCTGGGCCACATGGGTATTTTCTACATATGCATGTTGGCACACTGTTTTTTATTAAAACTCAGGCCTTGTTTTCCAGAACTTAATATCCCTCAGGGAAGGCTCAACATGCTGTTACCTTTACCAAATGAACTCAGCTGCTGTAAGGAACCTCCAATGTTGAAGTAGCGGGTTGGGAGTTTTTTTTCTGTTTGAATTTTGGAATGGAAATATGTTACTTTAGATCTTTTGTAATGGGTAGAAGACGTCAAACTAAAAACTCACAATTATGAGAAAAACTCTAAAAAGATATTTAATGCATCTATGCTTTAGTAGTATGATGTACTTGTTTTTAAGAACCTATAAATTTCGTCGTTAAACATCATGCCGATTGGGCAGAAGGAAAACTTAGCAGAAATTTTTTAGAGAATATCCGAGATGCTTTGGGTACCCTACGCTGTTAAGAAGAAACGATATTTGTGTTATTTTGGCAAGATTTGAGAACTATCTACTTTTGGATGAAAAAGAACTCTGCATGAGCTTGGCTAAGTGATTGTAGGTGATCTTGATTTGACTGAAAATGTTCTTTAAGATAACCGTAGATCCATGGTGCCTCCTAGCCTTGTAGCTTTCATCACTTTGATGATTGTCGGTACCAAGGTTTTCTTTTGTTTTCCGGCCTAGTTACACCATGGTAATTTGGTATTTTAACTCACAGTATATTGATTCCTGCTTTAGCAAAGCTTCTGCTCACCAATTTCTCTCAAAATTGGTAAGTCTCATCAGAGGACATATTTATAAATTAGTGTTAATCACAGTGCCCCTTTGTTTTACAATATGGGAGTTATGTCTAGCCATGTCTTGGGCACATCCTATTGAATAGGATATTAAATGAACTTTAATTATGTGTTGCACATAGAATTATATATAATTATAGAATGGCACTTTCAATGGCTCTTTGCATGTCAAGTTTGGGAACACTATGAGCTTGTTTGTTTGAATTAGAGGTCATGTCAGAGAGTCCACAGGATTAACAAGAAGAAATTATGGCAACCATGATGTTGCGGAATGTATTTTGTTGATTGAAATTTACATAATACAACGGTTTGGTGGACGTAACCCCAAGAGCGGGGTGAACCACGTACATTTGTGTCTGCCTCATTATCATGCGTCTGAATGTTTTTTAAGATTGTTTGAGTACTTGCAAATGCTTCTGCAACCTTGTTTATGGATGTTGCTACTATAGATGATAAACAAGAAAAGTTATTATAATGATTTTTGGTTTACACATATTATTGCTTTGAATGCATTGATGATGAAAATGCTTGCAATTTCCAACCAAGGTAAATAGTGTTGTATGGTTAAATATACAATGTTAGATAAATGTACAATATGTGGTTTTCACCCTATAAACTGAAGGAGCTATGCTTGATTCATGTTGAGAAGAATAACTTATTATGATGAAGGTTTTAGGTAAGAAAATGAACTCAATACCTTGCGGGCATTGTATGTCAGTCACAGTAAATGTATGAGCCATTGTGATAGGACAAAACTTGAGCATGTGTTCGAAATGATAGTTTGAAATTTGCACAAAGGAAGTTCTCCATTGAGGTCTAACATATCATGTCTAATTAAAATGAATTGTGGATTAAAAGCTTATAATTTTTAGGGATTTAAACATTCTTTCCTAAAGGGGAGGGTAATGTTATAATTATGCACCCTCGACAGTAGACCTAGCATGATATTACATTGTGAATTGAATAACTGACTTTGAATCACTAAGAGGCACTTGGTGTGTGAATTATCTTCTCTTTATGTTGAAATATGTCTAAATGTGTATGTCACCAAACAATGACAAATAAACATATGAAAGATTAGAATGTAATGTATACATGGGTTTCGAACATGGGGTCAGTGAATTATTTATTAAGATTAGTTTGGTAGGAATATTACTGTTATAGTTACAAGATAAAGGATTGTTCTATATTGGAAAAAGAATATTCTGCCATAGGTTCATGCTTTTTACATAAATTTGTGTGTTTCATGAGTGGTTTTACAATAGCCTAGGGGTATCCTAAAAACAAGACTGTACTCTAGAAGATGTGTTTAAAAGAGTCATAAGAGTCGTCTAACAGTACTGAAGGCATAAGTCATCAATATTTTGTCAAATCTATTATTGTTGTTATTGGGGATATGACAATCATTTTCTGCTTTGATCATATTTTCCTTTTTTTATGCCTTAAAATATTAATATCATAGTTTATCTTGATCATAACAATATTTGGCATTTGTATCAACCCCATTTAAGGTCTTAGGCTAAGCGAATTCTATTATTTCCTTGTATGATTGAGAGATAAATCTTAAAAATATATGTATATTTACCCTTTCATTTATAATTGAGTACATACCTTAACATTTTGATGAACTTATTTGCAAAATTTTCCATAGTCATCAACCCCAATTTTAGCTCGTGAAACTCTTTAATCTTCTAATCATAATATCTTTCAAATATGTATTTCCTCTTCAAATGTTTCTCGAAATACTTCCATTATCTATATTTTTTATTACTTATATACTTCACTTCCTTGAGGTATTTCTACAATATAGAAGCTTTTACATTTAGTCTATAAATAGACATATTTTCTTTTAAATTTCTTACTTAGTTATATAGCCAAAAATATTTAAGCATCGCTAATATCCAAGATTCTTCGTTCTCCCATATTTTTATTTCACCGTCAAATGTAGGGGGCTTAATATTCTTTAATTCACTTTGTATTTCACCTATAAATTTTTATTTTTTATTTCTTTATGAGATAAATTTTGGGAATCTATTTTTTTGTGAATGCCTTAATTTTTTGTTTCTTTATGAGATAAATTTTGGGAGTTTATTTTTTTTTAGTGAATTCCTCACTATACGAGGAATCATTAAATGATTCATTTGAATAACTAGAATTCTTAATTTTATGGGATATTTTATCTATGTAGTTAAATGTTTTCCCTTGGTGTTTGTTATTCTTTGTTTTAGAAAAACAATATAGTAAAATGATATTTATTTCTTTATGTTTCTTTATGTTGTGCTTGAGTGTTCACTAGTTTTGTATTGTCATCTTTAAACTTTGTAACTATGCTTAGAGACTGCGCATGGTTTCCAACATTTATGAGGGTCTCAAGTTCTTTTTTGTCATTCAGTTCTATTCAAACAGCCTCTTCTCATGAATTAGAGTTCATGACACCCTATTGGATTAGAACATATTCCATAGTAATTACTAAATTTTTATGCAATCCTTTTCATTGATTTTCTCTTCTATAGATTCTATCCTCCTCTTGGGATAAAACATGTCAAGTTTGTTTGAGTTATTATTTGTTTCTGGCTATGTCTAGCACCAAATTATACAACTAATTCAAAATTGACCTTTGATCTTCTATTCCAATAAGTAGTTTAGGTTGGATCGAGTTCATTTTGGTCCATTGCATTATTTTTTTGGTACCTATTTAGCTTTATTATCATTCGAGATTTACCAAACGATCTAAACAAAAAATATTCATTATTAGTTTATTTGGTTCTAAATGTTTCTTTAATCTCAAAGATCTAAGTGTTGAAACCTATGGCTTTGATACCAATTTGTAACACACCTAATAAAACTTTTTGTGTACATGTGTTTTATTGTTCTTGTTATGATGCTAAGAATCATTTGAATATATATTTTACATGTATTTAATTTTTTGTTTTATAAGACAAGTAAAATGGTGTAACATATCAATAGGGAAAACAAAGTTATTGGGATGCTTATGGATTATATTATCCCTAACATTGAATTTAGTTGGTACTTTTAATGTAGAATATTTTATTCATCCATTTTTACATGATTTGTATAAATATATGGAAACTGTAGTAAGTAGAAATTGTTAATTATTTTTCCAATGTGTGCACAATAGTTACATTCCTTGAATCTACCAATATTAATTATGTTCCCAGTATCTTTAAAATAATTGAGAAATTTAACTTTCAAATGAGTCTCAATCTCTATATGGGAAACAAGATTATAATGTTGATTTTGGGTATTCCACGCTGCTTAAGAATATAATTATTAAGAACCCTTTCAATTGGGATTTAAATATAATTAGGGTCATCTCCATGGACCCTAGTTAGTTCCTATCCTTGACTTTGAACATTTAATGACCTTAATTTGTATTTGAAAAACATTTATTTAGTGTAATATACCATGGAATAGGATCATATTTTATCCCGATGGGATAGCTCAAGTGGTTGAGTGCTATAAGTTGTATGCAAAAGGTATCGAGGTCAAATCCCTGAGTGGATATACATTGTTATATAAGGGCCTCACTTGATGTCCACATTGGGTTACCTCTATAATCAGAGTGAATGGGGTGTGGCCCCTTCGGGTGGCCCCCCTGTAATTTCTTCTCATGGACGTAGCAGCCTTATTGGGGGGTTTGTGAACCATAACATAAAAAAAAGAGACTAGGGTCATATTTTGTGATATTAATTACGTAGAATTAACTATATTACACATCGATATTCTAGCTATGTCATATCTACACTGAGGTCGAGGGTTCAATTCTATGGGACATATGGGGTTAGGCTCCCGATATTGGTGCCGACAGGGTGAGGCCACTTTCGGTGGGCATCATCCTATCCAAATTGCAATAACAAGATTTGGGAGTAAATACTTACATTACTATCACATATTACCAACTTGAGCTTCCTTAACATATTATATGAGGATTTGACACATGTAGGGTTTACACACCTGATACTAGAACTCTCTCTCTCTCTCTATTGGAATCAATAATATGGTGATAATTGTTCACTATCAAACCATTGGTCAGGGTTCATGCAACTAAAATATTCAATTATATTTAATATATATCATGAGGAATGACTCAGACAATGGCTTTCCCTGATCATTTATCTTTATTTACTTTTACTTGTCAAAATGTTATTGCATGTAAACTTCCTTATTGTTCATTTCATTATGATGACTCAATTTGTTGGCTCGCTCCATCAAATCTCTACATTTGAATTTGACTTTAGCATTGGGATTTCATTCCATGTCACACGATTAGAAATACAACTAGTTTTAAGTTCCATTTTGATTTAAATAACCTCATATTCTGCATATATAGGTAATTTCCTATAACATTTAGGGTTACTATTATTTCTTACTGGAATTACTATTCCTAGTTAGGGTATTTACTAAATCTGATTCATCATTTTTGTAGATGTATAACATATCATTTACCATATAAAATCATTGAGAATTGTGTCTTGATTGCATGGAGGAAAGAAGTTTGTGGCTTGATTGCATGGTGGAACACATGTGTTCAATTGCATTGGAAGAATTCTCTCAATACCAAGCCCAATGTATATTCCCTATTTTATATATATTTGGATTGTAATGTTATTTCTTGTTCTATTCATGAAGTAACCCTTGCCTTGAATTTTGGTTAGGTTGCTAAACTAGTGAATGCTCCTTTTGTCCAAGTAAATGTTCTTACTATCATTGCTTAACTTTTCTAGGTTTCAAGCATTAAATGTATAGATGTGAACATTCACAAATTGTGTTCTTCAACAAGGTTTATCATGCCTCAAGAGCTATAGATCAACCTATATTGGTTCACACTCTTTCCTTGGATAACCAAGTAAGTCTATTATAACCATGGGGTATGGTGTTGAGTATAAAGTTTTACAAACTAAGATATTAGTTTCTGTGTTAAATCTCTAGAATTATACCCCTATTCTCCTATCTTGTCTTGCAACATTTAATTTATGTCATGGGAATATATGCCTTTTCATATTAATGATCAATTATGATCAAGAGGTTCATAGGGATGTTTATTACGTATTATACTGGATGAGGGAAAATACCTTAAGTTATTTTTATTCCTCGCATGGTAATTTGACATCTCATATAATTTTAGGTGGAACAAGGTATTTGTTTTACATAATAGGTTTTCAATTAACTTAATTTCCATATATATATTTTTACTACTATGGTGTCGTATTTATTTTACTATAAATTTGTTTGGTTTCTTGGTTAACTGTTGTTAAGTATTTCATCCACATGACTAGGGTTATCACCAATATACTAGGTTTGACTCATATGGACATCTAAGGCTTGATTGTAAGCAATGTAGACTCCTAATTACTATATAATATCAAGAAAATATTATTCAAGAGCTAAAAGGGAAGAAAGATTATGTACCTTTCTTATGAAGGTTGGTCCTACCTTTCTTTACTCCTAAAATCTACTTCAAAGCTTCAAACCAAACACCTGTCGAAGAAAACACAATACCCTCCTCAAACAGATTGGATACAAAATAGCACTGAAATTTAAATACATTATATATAATTCAAAAACTAGTTAATAAAATGATCATCAATGAATAATAATAAAACGAGAAAATAAATTGGGACGGGGAAGGTGTCCAATATTATTAACAAGCAACAAATAGTACAATACATACCATATTTTGTTTGGCACCTTGTCAAAATTAGATCTCAAGGTCTCTCCTGCTCAAGTGCTCCATAAGTCTGACCAAATGTCCACATGCACAAAGGTAGAAACTATTTGAGGGAAATAGTCTTAGCGTGGGATATAGGATCAAATTATGATCAACAATAAGAAGGGAAATCGGGATAAATTATGGGAAAATCCTCTAGCATAAATTTTCTGTGGAAAAATATCCCTCAAATAGTATAACTCTCTTACATTTAGACTTGATAAATATAGTTTCCATCGGATAAGAGGAATTTATAGCTTAGGGTTTAGTTACCAAAACCACCCTAACTCCCCTATTTTTGAAATTTATTTTATTTTTCATATTTTTTTAGAGGAAAATGCTCTTAAGTCATGAGCATAAGGAAATTACATTGTAGTAAAATATCTTGTAGAAAGAAATCTCATAGTTTTATTGAAATCACTTGTAATCCAAAGGAAATGAGAAATCCAATCATAGAGCACATAATCTTTGGGAGCAATTATGATATATTTAAGGAATTTACAACTTTCAAAGAGAGTGAGAAATGACTGAGGAATAAGTCCAATGACCAAGGCCATATAAAATATATTCAAATCAAGGCTCTTCCATCCATATGTAATGTACCTTTCTAGTACTAAGGCACACTCGTGAATATTTTCAAGAAAAACAATGACTAGTTTTAACCAAACTTGTGATAACACTAACAAACTTTACCCAAACCACCCAAAACATGGTACAAAGGTTAAATTAAAGGTATAATACCATTAACAACAACATAAACAATATATGACACCATTGTAATGTCTCCAAATCAAATTTGGGAATATTATCTTTACCATAGAAATTAAATCAGAAATTGTTTCAAAGAATGGGAACTAGTTATTAAAACTAGTATTGAGGAATTTATTCCTAGTCTCCTTTAAACCCACTCAAAACTTCACAAATGGAATTTCTTGGTTTTGATCAGAGTGATGAGAAGTGTGGAGAAGCATAAACAACAGGGATGATCTAGCTTAAGAATCCTTTTTCACAACGTACTGGGACCATTTATTTTTCAAAATCAGCTACTGTTGAAGTCTACTCCAAGGCTTCCTTGGTACACCAACATATGGAAACTAGATAGTTTCCACAAGATTCGGAAGAAATCAGAAGGTGGGTTTCCTAAAACTAAGTCCCATCCAACTAATTGACAAAAAATAAATCAAACCTAAACACTAGAAGACTCAGTTGGAATATTTTGAAGGAGTTGGCCAAACCAAGACAACTAGACTATCTAGTTTCCAAGACGACCCAAACAGAATAAGAGGGTCACAGATCTGAATACCAATGTTTTGGATCACTATTTATTTTCCCTAACTAAAATAAAAAAATCATGGAGTCAAAAAGCATAAGGCATTCCATTGCAAAGATTGTAAAAACTAGTTATAAAATCATTGAAATATAAGCATAGCGTGAACATGAAGGAGAATAGTATATTTTTCTGTAGAATATTATTTAAGGACTGAAATCCATTACATAAAAGAACCAAATACATCATGAGGATGATTTCATAAAAACCATATAGAACTCAATATAGTTCATCCTTCATTACAACAGAGAATTCATCGAAAGAGATATGAAACTAGGAAATTCGAGCTCCTTGGGACATCTACTCTTCTGATGAATTTCCAATGATCAACAGTAGCAAGTAGACCTGCAATAAAAATGAATGAGAATGGATGAATTCCAAACTCATTAATTTCCAACTTATGTTTCAACTAGTAGCAGCAGGGGCGCATCTCCCTATTCAGGACAAGGGGCACATCACCCAAGTCAAAATAAAGTTACACAAATCTCAAGATCAATTCACAAATGAATCAAAGATGTGCTATTGGTGCACCCTCCTTCATTTATAATTTAGGTAGCTTCTTAGGAAATATTGAATTCATGTATTTTGGTTCCTAACTCAACTATGCACCCTCATTAACTAATTTAGGAATTGCTTACTTTGGGTTGCTTTCGTGCTTTGTGATATTTCCTTGCTTTTATATGATTTTCCATTATTTGTGATGGCTTTCTTATTTTCCTATATTTTATAGTATTTTTTCCAATTTCCTTCTTTTCTTTGTTTTCCTTCCTTTTTCCAATTTCCTACTTTTCTCTATTTTTCCTTCCTTTTTCCAATTTCCTTCTTTTCTTTGTCTTTCCTTCCTTCTTCTAGTTTCCTTCTTTTCTTTGTCTTTCTTGCTTTTGTTCCAATTTCATTTGTTCATTGATTTTATTTCTTTGTGCTATAGCTTCTAAATTTGTGCAAGGTCACCTTTGAGGACCACCTTATCACTTATGCGCCCTCATGGTCTCTTTTTTTTTCTTTGGTATTTTAAATTTATAAAATAAATAACATGAAATAACACAAAATACCAATTGCATCCTTTTTATTTTAATGTATCCCAATGTTGGAATATCATAAACCCACTCATAAAATAATTATTCATTATTTGATTAATTCCCTACCCACTAGCTTATATAGTTCTCATCCACTTGCACCTTAAAGTTAACACTTGCCATCTACACCCCAGGAATGATTTATTTCTGATTCTGGGTTGATCTTGACCACTTTATGGCCATCTAGAATTAGTAACAGAGATTTATAGCAGATTTTGCTTTATTCTGCTTTTTCTGCTTTATCCTTCTTTTCTGTGGATAAGGTAAAGCTAGTCAACTAGGGAAACTGACAGCTTTTGTTGCCAACCCATCCTCCATTATTTTCTCTCCATATCCTAGGATTAGCAAGTCTTTCCTTCACTCATCATCACTCAAGCATGCTATTGCTAATTCATGAGGTTCTTGATATATTAGGAAAGTGCTTTAGCCAACTATGGGGTTTATCATAATTAGTAAGCCTACTTTATTAGCTAGATTGAGTTGTCTTATAACAACTATATTTTCCTTTATAAGGATGTATTACGTATGTAATTTATCAATTATCATTTATTGATCATTCATTAATGTGTGTTCATTAATTCTTCTTCTTCTCTCCTTATTCTAATTCTCTTTAATTCTCTGTGAGGTTAATTATGTGCCTAGATCCTTAGTTTGTTTATGTAATTCCTTATTCCATCAAGGATTTAGAATTTCTACATGGTATCATAGATCAAGATATCAAAGCTCTACATGATATAATATCTTTGACAGTTCATTAAATAATCCTCTTTTTCATATTTGCAAGTTTATTTTGTAGGTACAACTTCAAATGGATTCAAGAGTATCACTTCCTCTTCTTTCTCCATTCACAAGCTATTCAGAGTGGAAATTGAAGATGATTTCATCTCTAAAGAGACAAGGTCTCTATGAGATATCTATTGGAGCTGTTGAAGAGACAAGTGACTGGTTGAATGACTCTAATAGAGCAATTGGAGCTATTTGTATAGCTATCTCTCCAAGCATGTGCTACCTTATTGATTCTGTTGAATACCCAAAGGATATCAGGACAACATTGGATAGAGTTTTGGGAAATAAAAATGAGGATCCTTCTAGCTATGTGGAGAGTGCCTCTAGCTCTTAAATGATTTCTTTCTTTTAAGATATATCAACCTCCATAGTCTCTGATGAAGTTGACCATGAAGAATTTTATCATACAGTTTCTGTTGCTACTACTCTTTTTTATTCAAATGCTTCTTCTTTCAATCAAGAAGCAAATATTGAAGAGCCATCTTTTTCTGTGTCTCTTAAAGTAGATATCTTGATTCATCTTCTTATGATGTTGTTGATGAAAAAGAAGTGACTAATGGAGCTGACATTGCTACTGATGATTTTGTCACACATTCAGTGTTCTCTATGTCTTCTATCGTGGATTCTGAGATCCAAATGCCAGACCTTTCACACTTTGTGCATACCTCTCTTCTTGATGGTGCTCAACCCAATGAATTCTAGGATTTTTGCTTAGCCAAGTCAAGCATTTTTAGTCTCTTGCCACTTACCATGCTTGATCCCATGTTCTTCTACAGCTCCTCCTTTGTTCTTGGCACTCATTCTCAGAGCCTCCTTTGAATATTTTGAACATCAGTATCTTTCCTCCTTACATACTTTTACCACAGAGGATTCTTTACCAGTATATTCCCATGAGTCTAATGAAGTTCTTATATGTGATCTCTTGGATTATTTGGAAGCTAGATCAACCCATGGATCCCATGCATTCACACTCTTTGATCCTATACCTTCTCTATGTTCCAACATGATCACTTGCACACATCCTCTCTATGTAAATGAAGATGGAGACATTATACATTCGCTTAGACAATTATTTAACCTATCTGGATCTCATTTCATCTCTATTGGTTTGAAATTCAAGTCAACTGAACATCTTGGAGCTGATTATAAGTCTCAATATCCTTGAGTATTTCCTTCACATAATTGGATTTTAGTTGTTCTACATGGTCCTAGTATCCATCTTACAGTTGTTTATGTTTTTTATACATGTGAGAATATTTATCTTCTTCCCAAGAAGAAGATTCCTCCAAACATCAGCATTTATCTTAGAGAAGTAGTAACACCAACAGTTTAGTGTTTTTTGGTATTTCTTTTCATGTCCTTTCTTGAGGGAGGATTTTCCCCTTGTGGTTTTTCCTCTTTTCTCATTTCTTTGTACAAGATAAATTGTAAAAGGGTGACCATAGCCTTGTTGTTGAGCCCTATATGCATATATATTTCTGATTAGTTCAAAGATATCATCATAAATTCAGGCTTAAAGGGGGGTGTTGGAATATCATAAACCCACTCATAAAATAATTAATCATTATTTGATTAATTTCCTACCCACTAGCTTAGATAGTTGGCATCCACATGCACCTTAAAGTCAACACTTTCCATCTATACCCCAGTGATGATTTATTTCTGATTCTGGGTTGATCTTGACCACTTTATCGCCATCTAGAAATAGTAACATCGCTTTGTAGCAGATTCTTCTTTATTCTTCTTTTTCTGCTTTATCCTACTTTTTTGTGGATAACGAAAAGCTAGTCAACTAGGAAACTGACAGCTTTTGTTGCCAACCCATCCTCCATTATTTTATCTCCATATTCTAGGATTAGAAATTCTTTCCTTCACTCACACATGTTATTGCTAATTCGTGAGGTGCTTGATAGATTAGGAAAGTGCTTTAGCCAACTATGGGGTTTATCATAATTGGTAATCCTACTTTATGAGCTAGCTTGAGATGTATTCTAAAAACTCTATTTTCCTTTTTAAGGATGTATTACCTATGTAATTTATCAATTATCATTTATTGATCATTCATTAATGTGTGTTCATTAATTCTTCTTCTTCTCTCCTTATGCTAATTCTCTACAATTCTCTGTGAGGTTAATTGTTTACCTAGATCCTTAGCTTGTTTATGAAATTCCTTATGCCATCAAGGCTTTAGAATTTATACACCTCACAACTATAATAAAAAAATTTATTCCTAGTTAATTAGTTGTTTTGATATGAAATTAATATGCCAACATTATTTCCTCCTACCCATGGAACTGAATGGGTATCAACCTACTACCAAAATTTGGGGACATTACAGTCCCCCTTCCCAAATTTGCTTATCCTAAAGAAAATGAAATGATGCATGATGAGCATGATCAATCTCTCCAATATGTTGCTTCAATATTCTAATGAGTCTCCCCTCCATAGTAGATGACTCTTTTTTAGAGATTTCCATCAATCTCCTCTTGAGTCACATTTTTTGTTGGATGATTTTTTATCAAACTTTACCCAGTATTTTCTCCTTTTGAGTATGGTCTCATGGGATGCACAACTTACTCTTATTTAGAAATGGGATATTCATGAAATAGAATATTGTTCTGTCTTCCAAAGAGTCATCCTTAAGCACAACTGATGAATCAAAATTTAGGGAGGCAAGCATGGGGAAACACATCACCACTTCCTTCATTCCTTTGAGAATCTTTCTTGAGTTCTTATCTCAACAAGAAACTCATCTCCTAACTTGAACAACCATAATTTCCCTCAAATGGAGAGATCCTCTACAAGGTACATCACACACAATGGATTTACTAAGCTTGGTCATAAATTGGGAAAAGGCCCAAAAATAGGTAATCCAAATCCTCTTTATGTAGGCACCCGCCTTGTTTGGTTTAAGTAGAAGATCAATATTTCCAAATTTACATTCAAGCAAACTGTCATACAAACATTGTTCTACCCCATAGTACACTGCAACTCCCAAATTGAGATAGTGACTCTCCAACATCCTAAAATGCATCACAGTGCTACCCAAGGAAGAAAATGTAAAATAACTAAGTTTCTTATTGTATTCTCTTCTCATGAAAGATGAAGAAACCATAGGTGTGCTAGCTAGGCCAAAGTTCAAGCACGCAAATCTGAAATTATCATAATAATAACAAAGGAATATTTATTACTTAAAATTTTCCTCCAAGAGAATCTGTTGGTGATGTACAGAGTGGAAATAAATTTTGGGATAAGACATACCCTTATGCACCTCTTTCTTCTTGAGACGTGTCTTTGTCCCCAATACTACTGCAAAGTTCTTCCAGCCAAACAATCTGAGAACAAGAATGATTCTTGGGTCCTATTGCTGCTGCAACATTTCCCAAAAATATTTTTTATATTTTTTGGCCCCCCTTGAAAATCTTGATTTCCTTTTGCTTTAATCGACCTTTGAATTTTCCTGTCCATCATGAACTTTCAAAAATTTTCACTTTTACTAAGGAAGAAAAGCTATTTTGGATCCATAGCAACGGACAGTTTTTCAATTTCGAGTCGCTACAGTGGGCTCATCTTCACTTTCAAGCCGCTACAACGAGCCTTTCCTTGTTTGTTAGTCACTATAACAGAAGGATTTCTATTTTTGGGCTGCCACAACAGTTATTGTTTTGACTTATGCGCCAATGTTTACATGTTTCCACTGTGTCGACGAGCTTCTCACTTTGCATCTTCTACGGCGGCAGGTTTTCGATTGTTTTTTTGATTTGTTTCCCATGAGCCACTATAGCGGGTTTTTTCCTTGGTCGTGAGCTGCTATGGCGGGCTATTTTCTTTCTCACAAGCCATTGTTTGTATGTTCCCACTACAGCCGAAGGTTTTTACGTCTTTCCCACTATGGCGGTAGACTTTGAGGTTTATGTTATTTGGTGTCCGAAAGCCATTATGGTGGAAGTCTCCTCCTGTTTGGTCCACTACAACGAGTGTTCTACATACTTTATCACGGAGGTACCGCCCGATACACTGTTGCGGAGAATGTGTTGAGTTTAAATCCATCGCCGTGGATGGTTTGTTGTGTCCGAGATGCTATTGTGAATGAATAACCATTATGAATTATGTGTTTGGCCTGCAGTGGTTGGTGCCAGCAAGGTTTTTTTGGGCTCACACATGCAAGTGTTTTAGGGTTTTTATAGCACGAATAGTTGGTTTATTTTCCCACTCCGCTTGTTTTTACCTCGTTGTTGTTACAGAGTGGGTGATATTGAATAACATTTCCCGTTTGGAGTTATCTATGCAGTTCCTCGATGGATCTCATGTGTCTTGCACTCAATGGTCATTTTCAACTACGTGGAGCTAGCACTGACCGATAGGTAGGTGTCCTCACCGTTTTTCCCAATAAATGGATCGATAGGGTTTGTAGCTGTCATCGTCGATGGTTAGGTTTGGTCAAGTTTATAAAGGGTTTCGCTTCCCGTCTTCTATTAGGTCAGATTGTCCCTGGTGTATTTTTTTCACTAGTAAATAAATAGGACTTCCATGTTTAGGAGCATTTCTTATCCAGTTTGCTAAAAGGCTAAGCTTCGCATTGGTAAGGATACAGTTGGCTTCTCATGCGTGGGCATTGGCCTTGGTTACAGTTTTCATTTTCTAAGCAGAGCCTGTAGGGGAAGTTTCCTTGGATTTCGACCATGGGAATTGTGGCATCGTTTTTCCCTAGGGCATCACTGCCATGATTATTGGTTTTTAGATGCCTCACCACAACTATGAGAGAGTGAGGGCCATTGGGGGTTTTTCAGTTTTAAAGTAGAGTGTGGAAGGGTTTTCAGCAGGGATTTCCCGTAGTTTCAGCAGAGTCTATTTTTTTTTAGCTGTAAACCCTGAGCCGATCGTAGTACAGGTTTCTGATGGAAGGAATGGACATAATAAAGAATATATGTGATTGATTTTGCTTACATTAATGATATGGTTGCTAAGATAGTTTTGTTTTGCAGGTACGTTTTGCTACCGAAATCATGCCTAAGAAGGGAAGGAAGAAGCTCAAAATTGCTAAGAACGATTATGACATAGAGATTGTTGAAGTTTCTCCTACAGTAAAGGTCGAGATAGTGTATGAAGATACCAAAGTAGTTACAAGAGCAGAGCCCGAGTTGAAATGGGTCCAAATATACTCCATGATGTGTGACAAGAAAGTGCTAGAATATGGATTGGGGGATCTTGCCTTATATGAGAATATTCTAAGGTTTGGGTTAACCAAGATACCCACCAGGCCAAAGTTTTTTCCCTGTGCTGAGTTCATCGATTGGATTCTGCCAAAGATAGAAATGGTGGGTATGATAATTAATGATGAAGAGGGAAAACCCATAGCATCGTTTGCACCAACAATCATTTCAAAAGCATATAGTCTACCAGAAGTAGAAATAAATGTGACCACAAATTGGGTCAAGAGTGTCAAGTTCAACTATACCACCACATTGAAGGGGATGATGATTGAAGATAAAACCTCCAGGCATAAGCAGTCAGGAGAGTATGAAACAACTATTCTTCTAACCCCATTCAGATTAATAGCATTAATGTTAAGTAGGTTGTACAGTAGGTGTGATGGAAAAACATACAATTTTGGGTAGATTCCACTCATGTATTATGTGGAAATGGAGGGAACAATCTTTAACTGGGAGGATATTGCTACCAAAAACTTATCTAAAAGTATCAAGGCATCTCAGGAGGGTCTAAAGCAGAGCAAATCAGAATTCTATATGTCATCCTTTTTGTTAGATTGCATAATATATAGGCATAAGTTTGAAAAGTAAAATTTTGTATGGATAGAAGGGAAGGATCCTATTTATGTTGCATATCAGATTATAAGAGCCCATGAATATCACACTCATTATCAGCTAATTTGTGGAGAATTCATAAGGCCCCTTTATAGATTAATCTTTTTAGAATATTGCCCACATCTGTCAGAAGGAGTAGTGGAATCTATAAAAGAATTTGGTGACTATTTTTTCACCAAGGAAAGAACTTACCTGAGAATGGATGGAGGCACTAGGACACCTTCATTGCTTCCTAAGTATGCAATAGAATATATAGTATTGTAGGAGCCATTCATACAGGTATTCCTAGATGGTTTTGGAATCCATTTGTTTGATATCAAGAAGGCAGTTTTCCCACTAGTACCTTTTTTATGTGGGAAGTTACAAGTTTAACAAAGTCAAAAGCGCTCCGTGTTTTGTCAAAGAGATGGAAATATTACACTTTTGGGAGAAAATATTCCATAGGAATGACTCACAAGGAAAGGTGGCAGCTCATAAAGCTTCTCACAAAGTAAATTTTGAGTATTTCTATTACATAGACAAAGAAGAGAAAGTATTCAGAAATGTCTATAGTATGGCAGCCTTGAGCAAGAGGTTGAAAGGAAAAGCATTTGGTGCTAAAGGAAGTAGCATCAATAACCCAAAGATAGATGAAGGAGATGAGGAATCTGTGAAGAAATATCAGGAAGAAAGCACTCATAGGCTTGCAGCGGGAGTAAAAAAGTTATTGGCTAAAGAAGCACAGAAGGATCGGGAAGAAGCTACTAAAAGAAAGAGCACAGAGGTTGTTCTGAAGACAATGGCAGAGTTAGAGAAGGCTTTGGCTAAAGGATATTTAGGATCTGATCAAGGTATGAAAGATATAGGAGGGAAATACCAAGATACTGATGAAGTTCAAGGTGGTGGAGGTTCAGAACAAAGCCCTATGCGGGCTAATCCAGAGGAATTTCCAGCCACATATGGCAGCATCCTAACAAGAGGTCACATGCCCATTGTTGAAATGGGACTTGTACCTTTTACACCTTCAAAGAAATATGATGTAGCATGTTTGTAGGATATTCATTTTGATCCTAAAATGAATTCCATTTTATGTAGGACAGAGAAAACTTTGAAGGTAGGAGTTCAGCCAGCAGTCACTATAGTGACGGAGAGAAAAGTCATGAAAAATGTAGAAGAGCACCCCAAGGAATTAGTTGCTATGGGCATTGAAAATGCCTATGCAAATGCTCACAATGTGGACAAGCTTATGGAAAATATTGAGAAATACAAAGGAAATATGGTTGAAATGAAATAAGTGCTGAGGAAAAAAGAAAAGTTAGGAAGAGAGTCCAAAAGAAAATATGAGGCCACCTTGTCATAGTTTGAAATATTTCAGCAAACACATCAGATCTTGGAAGTAGAACGAGACAGTTTGAAATTATCAATTGAAGAACTGAGTAAGGAGAAAGGAAGTTTGGAAAACAAAGTGGCAAAATTAGAGCTGCAGAAGACTACTACTGAGGGGAAATCCAAGCATTATGAAACCCAAGTAGTAGCATTGGAGGCCCAGAAAGCTTCACTGGAAGCTTCATTAAAAGAACTAAATGAATAGAAAACATATATTGAGCCATTGAAGAAGCATTCTCTCACACTTAGAAGTAAAATTGATTAGATACAGTTTCAAATAACAAAGGAGATGTTGAAAATTCAGCAAGTAGAGACAAGGTTGGAGGAAATTGTGAGTACGGCTTCTTACTTTTTAGATAGGACCTAGGATATCCTAGAAATTATACAAGGACGTTTGAATTGGTTGGAAACAACCAAGGAACCTCCAGCTGATCCACCAATCAAGTACATAGAGATAGTGACGCTGGAGTATGAACTGATTGAATTCAGAAGTAAAGCAGCAGAGGAATTGGTAAAGGCAATCTAGAAGACTAAAGGTGTTTGCGTAGAATTCTGTAGAAAATTTCTCACAACTTACAATCATTGTCAAACATATGCTCAGAGAAGGTTAGAAGAATTTCCTGATCATGAAGGATTTTTGAAGCACTTGCAGGTAAGATGGTAGGAGGATGAACAAGGTATCCAGCTGGTCAAAGTTTTGGATGAGAAGATGTTGAAAACTGAAATAGCCCAGGCAAGAGTGAGAAATCATTTATTGGAGGATCAACTTCATTTGATACCAGCCAGAGTGGCAAATATAAAATCCCAAGTTGTTAAACATGAGATCACTATTAGATTCCTAGAGCCCTCTGGGTTCGAGAGTATAGCAACAGATGAAAATATTTGGAATAAATTCATTAATGATGTGGCTGGGTCCACTTAGTAGTTTGTTTTATTAATACATTTTGTAATATTTTCCTAGGTTAGCGAGTCCACTAGAAGACAAAGGCATTTTTTGTAATTGATTTGTAAAGAAGCCCAAAGGGCAAGGGAGACCAAGAGACATTTGAATTTGTATAAATAGGGATCAAGTCAATAGACTAGGGGACCTTTTTTCATGCTATCTTTATGAAATGTTATTGTAAGAAGAACTACTTCTTCTTATAATAAAGAAGATATATTTTCTGCTGGAGAAGGCACTGTGGAGTCTCAAATGCTTGCCATAGATTGGTTGAATGTGAACTACGTATGTTTCATCTTTTTCTATGAACTGTGAAATCGTTTTAACTTACGAATTACTTCATGTTATGAATGTTTTCTTGTTTATTTCTATGAAACTTCTGCAGTATATTTGAGCAATGAATGTTTTAATTGACAATGAGCTATGTCTTTGTTTATCTTTCTACTTATATTCATGTATTCGGAAATATGAACAACTATCTGTAATATTCTAAATGCATGTTTTACAGTACATTACTCATCATTAATTACAATATTTCTCTCTAGGGATAGGTTAGATAGAATTATTTAGCATTATTATAAGTTGTTCTTTGTTTATGATTTAAAAGCGAAAGAGGTAAGACGAGAGATAAGAACCTGCACATTACATTGTGAAACTCTTCTTTTATATCTATCGATTGCACTTAATTAGGCACTTGAATATCATACATAAACATAAAACTATAAAAAAAAAATACACTTAAACGTTGGGTTGGGCTGTAATCGGTAAAACAAGCTTTAACTGTTACTTGACCTACGGTAATCAGACCACAAACCTGACAGATTCCCCATACAAAACAATAACGAGCTAATTGGGAACACTTATTGGGGAGAATCCCTACTGTTGTTTCCTTGTATTTTCCATACCTCAATAGTTTTGGCGCTAGAAGGAGGGCTGCTAAGGCATGGCTGGCTGAGGAAATTTGTTTTCTCGAGATTAATCTACTTATATTCATGTATTCGGAAATATGAACAACTATCTGTAATATTCTAAATGCATGTTTTACAGTACATTACTCATCATTAATTACAATATTTCTCTCTAGGGATAGGTTAGATAGAATTATTTAGCATTATTATAAGTTGTTCTTTGTTTATGATTTAAAAGCGAAAGAGGTAAGACGAGAGATAAGAACCTGCACATTACATTGTGAAACTCTTCTTTTATATCTATCGATTGCACTTAATTAGGCACTTGCATATCATACATAAACATAAAACTATAAAAAAAAAATACACTTAAACGTTGGGTTGGGCTGTAATCGGTAAAACAAGCTTTAACTGTTACTTGACCTACGGTAATCAGACCACAAACCTGACAGATTCCCCATACAAAACAATAACGAGCTAATTGGGAACACTTATTGGGGAGAATCCCTACTGTTGTTTCCTTGTATTTTCCATACCTCAATAGTTTTGGCGCTAGAAGGAGGGCTGCTAAGGCATGGCTGGCTGAGGAAATTTGTTTTCTCGAGATTAATCCACCAGTGACAGTTTTGAAACCAGTTTCCCTCAAAAACCTACTCTTGATGAAAAAGTCACAGGGTATCTCTATCCCATTGGTAATGAGGTGGTTGATGATTTAAGGAGAATTACCAGGGCATATGCAAAGAAGATTGGAGGGTTACCCATTATTCCTTCTTTACCTAGAAGATATTTTCGTAAGAAGGACTGTCCTTACTTGGAGGATTCAGTGTTAGTAGAAGATCTTGAAGAACTGGTAGAAACAGACCTACAAGAAGTTGTCCAACCTCTAAATCAGTTGGGACCAGATTCCCCTCACTGTTCTCCTTTTCGAACCCCTATCCAGTCTCCTCCTCAATCTCCACTTAGAATCATGTCCAATGTGAATTCAAACCAGCCACCTCCACCACCTGCTTGGAGGGCTAGATCTCCTTTACACCTGACCCCTCCATTGCATGCTATGCCTCAGAATTTTGACAAGTCATTGCCCAAATTTGAACCAAATGAAGGAATTCTTGTGGATGATCATCTACAGAGTTTTTATCTGGCTATAGAAGGTTTACAAGCAATGGAACATGAAGATGTAGTCTGTATATTTTTCTTGCATACTCTTAAGGGAAAAGCAGCCTCATGGTATTTTTCCCTACAGGAAAATTCAATTACAAATTGGAATACCTTTTAGAGGTTGTTTATAAACAAATATGGAATCTAGAAAACCCATGCTGCTTTAATGAAAGGATTAATTTCCCTAAAGAAAGAAAAGAAAAAAAGGGTACATAATTTCATTCAGAGGTTTGCTGCCTACCTAAATAACTTTGATGCAACTGAAAAACTGACTGAGCCTTCCCTAATTGAGTATTACACCTCAGCTCTTGGGCCTAACCTGTCCATGTTTGTCAAAATATCGAGGAGGCACACCTTAGTAGAGACTTATGAAGAAGCTGAAAAAATGGAGGCTGAAATGGAGAGTATAGACTAGTATCCTATACAATCAGAAGAAAGAACTTATGGGAACAGAAAACCTCTATTGTTAACTAAGCCTAAAGATGAACAGTCACAAGAGTTAGATGGGGTGGTAAAAATGATGCAGAAATTGTCAAACAGAGTAATTGATCTGGAAAATGAGAAGGAGGCCCATAAACAATGCAAACCTTATTATAAAAAGAGAGATGATAATGGTCAGCCCAAGCCTCCCTCACATAGTCCCTCGGCCATGAATTTGATAGATGTGGGAATGGACAATTTTTGTACATTCCATCAGTAGCCTCACTTGAGAAAAATTGCCCAAAGTGGATAAATTCTATGACCTTAGTGATGAACCATTTATTGGATTCCAAGTTAATGGAAACTGTGGATGAGAAAGAGAAATACTGTGAACCAATAGAAACCCAAGAAGAAGACACTTTGGTTTTATGGGATTGTGTTTCCATGTTCAATGTAGAGGATGAAGATCTCAGTGAGGAAGAAGGAATACCAAAGACAAATGTTACAACAAGGAGTCAAAATTCATTGAAAGAAGATAACATGATACTGCCCAAGATTAAGAAACTTTAGGAGAACATGAGAAAAATAAAGAATAATACTCAAATTGTTAACATACCTAAGTTTTTCATCTCAAGCCAGATTCCCAAGAAATCCAATATGCCCGTAAAGTCTATCGAAAATAAAGTTGAGAATGTCAAGAAGAATTCTAGTGAGCATGAAATGGGATATGACATTGTAGAAGATATTAAAAAATATAAAGCAAATATATCCTTGTTTGAAATGTGTAATCTACCCCAACAAAAGGAAAAGTTGTTAACAGAATTGGATACACCTATGAAGGAACCCCAGAATGATAACCAAGCTAATGAAGAGATTGGTGAATCAAGTTTAGGAGGAAAGTCTAAATATAGAACCCCAGCATTCATCCTTACTTTTGAAATTTTCAACTACAACATGCATAATTGTTTGGTGGAATTTGGAGCATCAGTAAATGTCATGCCACTTTCAGTTTGCAAGCAAATAAATGGTCAACCTAAGCCAACTACAAGGCAAGTTATCCAATTGGATAGGACTACAGTGAAAGTGATAGCAAAAATGGAATATGTACTAATCCTTTTATCAGCAGATGAGAGGATCTGCCAGTATATAGACATTGTTGTAGTAGATATCCCGGACGCTTATGGTATGGTTTTGAGTCGGGATTGGCTAGAAAAATTGGAGGGATATTTTGCATCAGATTGGTCACATGTATGGTTACCTTATAAAGGTTGTCAAAACCAAATAAAGGTGTTAAGGGAACCTCAAATGAAGTACAACGTAACTCAGTTGGAAGGAAAGAATGAACCGATAAATTCTGTGTTGGGAAACTATTTTCTTCAGCTAGAACCAGGAAATTACCAAGCTGAAGAAGCCAGTAACATATTAGATACCCAGCCCAATCTCTTTCATTTTTCACTAGTTGATAAGATTGATTGTAATATAGTAGAGTTAGTATCAGACGTAGTTAGTAGTTCAAATTCAGTAAGAGTAGAAAGTTTTTGGATTATTTATTTTGACAGTTTCAAAACCTTGGAAGGATCAAGAGCTGGCTATGTCCTGATCGATCCAGAGAAAAATAAATATTTTATTTCATGTAGATTAGAATTTGAATGTACAAATAACACATCTGAATATGAAGCATTAGTCCAGGGACTGAAAAAAGCAATGGAATTAAAAGTAAAAAATATAAAAGTGTACAGAGATTCTGAAATCAATGTTAAACAAGTTCGAAACAAAATTCATTGCATATCACCACATTTGAAGGATTACCAAAATTAAGTTTGAGATTTATTAACAAATTTTCATGCATTTAACATTTCTTCAATTCCTAGAGTAAAAAATGTAGTAGCTGACTTGTTAGCTACTTCAGCTACAAGGCTGGTACCTACAAATACTAGATGTTCAATTGAATTGATTTTTAGGCATTCTAATCCAGAAAACATTACCAATCTGAGGGTGTTTGATGATGATCAGCAAATATTGGAATTTCTAATGAATGATGATACATTTAAAGGAGTCATAATAGATGACAAAGAACATCAAGCAAACCTCCAGAATGGAAATTTCATCCCTAAAGGAGTCAAAACTTTGGAACAAATGTTTGATCTAGACAACAAGTTTAGAAAACCAGTGAATGTCAATACACACAGCTCATATTTGCAGTTTGAGCTGATAAATCTAGGGTCAGAGGCTAAACCCAAATATGGGAATTTGGGGAAGTGTTGTTCACCAAATGAGAGGAGTAAATTCATCAGTTTATTCAGAAAATACAAATATTTATTTTCTTGGACCTACGAAGACCTTAAAACTTATGACACCAAAATTATATAGCATCTTATTCCAATCAAAGTTGGAGTCAAACCTTATCAACAACCTCTGAGAAAGATGCATCCCAAACTAGAACCCCTAATTCAAAGCAAGGTGAAAAAGCTTATGGATGCTAAGATCATATTCAAAGTTAGAAATTCACAATGGGTCTCAAACTTGGCGCTAGTATGGAAAAAGTATGGAGAGATCAGACTTTGTGTTGATTTCAGGAATTTAAACCGTGCGTCAGATAAAGATAATTACCCCGTCCCACCCATGGAACAAATATTACAAATGGTATCAGGTTCTGAGTTGTTTTCTTTGTTAAAAGGATTCTAAGGCTATAACCAAGTACTAGTAGTAGAAGAAGACAGGCTCAAGACCACCTTCAGAACCAAGTGGGGGGCTTTGACATTTAGGAGAATACCCTTTGGACTCATTAATGCTGGAGCAACTTTTCAAAGGGCTATGGATATAGATTTCTATGGTCTAATTGGTCGAAGTGTTGTGTTCTATTTAGATGATGTTATGATATTTTCTAAGAAGAGAGAAGGACATGTGTTTCATTTTAAACAGATTTTTGAATGTTGTAGAAAATATGGCATTTCTTTAAATCCTAAGAAATGTGTGTTCGTTGTTACCGAAGGAAAGCTATTGGGTCATGTTATTTTGAAAAAATGGATCTCAATAGACCCAGAGAAAATTAAAGCAATATAACAGATCCCTTTACCCTATAATAAAAAAGGTATGAAGTCTTTTATGGGGACAATCAATTTTGTGCGAAGGTTTGTGCCAGACTTTGCTCAAATAGTCAAACCTTTGCAAAAAATGGTCAAGCAAAGTATTCAATTCAAGTGGACTGATTCAGAGAAGGATGCATTTAACAAGATCAAGACATCCATAGCTCATGCACCATCACTTAAAAGTCCCAACTTCGAAAATTATTTTATCTTGTACACTTTTGCTTTAAATGATTCTTTAGCAGCGGTGCTTACACAAAAACAAGAAGGAGGAGATGAGTACCCCATATCATTTATGAGCACTGGTCTACAAGGGGATGAGTTAAACTATCCCACAGTTGATAAGAAATCCGATGCAATTTTTAAAGAGGTGAAGCAATTTAGACCGTATATACTTAAGAACTGTACCAAGATAATAGTTTCGCACTCGACAGTATGATCTCTTTTTGTACAAAAATTGGGAGAAAGAAGAGGTAACTGGGTAACTGACTTGCAAGAATATGAACTAGAATTCAAACCATCAACCATAGTTAAAGGACAAGGGCTCTATAAATTTATGGCTGAAATTCAAGACAATGAAGATAACAACTAGGATAATGAAGCTGAATTACACATAGTGGATGTATGTCCTTTATTTACAGCTCCAGACTCCTGGTATAGAAATTTAATTCATTATCTTCAAGAAGGATATTTGATGGAACATTGGAATCCCAAGAAAAGGAGAGAATTACGTCTAAAATCAGCCTTATATCGTATTATTAATGGAGTGCTATTTAGGAAAAACTATGATGGAGTTTTTCTTAGATGCTTGGAACATGAAGATGCAAATAAGGTTGTGGTAGAACTACATGATGGACCTGCTAGAGGTCATTTTTTTTTATGTAATTGTAACTTTGAAATGTATTCACCTATGTATCTTATGTCTTGTACCCTGATGTTTATTCCAGGATGTGTCTGTAATGTAATTGAGTCATGTCATGCCTCAATGTTCTGATCAGGAGGATCTATAATGTAAACAAGTCATGCCAAGTCATTTTGGGTAACCCTCCTATTGTCTAAGGGTTAAAGTCCCCACAGTTTCGAGGCACTAGGGTTATTAGACTCACCTAGTGAAGTTGGCCCTAGTTGGGTTTAGTCAAGTCAGGAATTAGTATAAATAGAGAGTGAGCCTCTCTATTTATCACACACTCACTCACACTCAGTTGTAGCTCATAGCTGAGGAAGAAAGAGGATATCATCTTACTATTTTGGGGTTTTACTTTTGTTGTTGATTCTATCTCTGAGGAAGTTGCGGGGTTTTCTCCATTTATGGTTTCCCCGAGGAAAAACACTATTTTCATTATTTCTTGTGTTTGATTGTTGTGATTTTTATTCTCTTAGTTAAATATGCTAATAATGCTAGCTTAATGTTAAAAATATAACATGGTATCAGAGCTAACCTAAGAAGAAGACACTCTGCAGTTGCGGGAACTAGGGATTCCTACTTTGTGGATCTTCCTCCAAATATTTTTAGAAAAATAAGGTTGGATTAACTCTCCTCCTTAGGGCGCATATTTCTGTCGAAGCAGAATCCAATTATGAGGTTTTTTAGTTTTGGACCCGACACTCTTGCCAGAACCTAGGGCTTTCCACAGAAGTGGAATTTTTCACTGAGCCTAGGCCTGGATTGATCTCCTCCCCAAAATCAAAGTTATGGATCAAATTCAAAGCATTTGGTTGGACGGAACTCTGGAAAATAAAAACCCTAATCTGCTCCTAAACCAACACTGCAGGATTTCAGCTTCAAATCCAGATCAGACATCTTGACCTAGTAAGATCTAAATCTGTTGTATTTCCATTTGAGGTTCTCAGTTAAGATGTCTCATCATACCAAGCTTGTCTTGAGGGAGCTGATAACTTCCGAGCCTGGAAGTATAGGATCTCCCTGGTCTTGGAAGAAAATGAGTTGGACTCCTACATCCATGACGAGGTTCCAGTTCCAGAGGGAGATGAGGCTAAGGCCTTACATAAGAAGAAGTTGGTTATGGAAAAGAAAATTATTGTTGATTCAATCAAGGATCACCTCATACCACAGGTGTCCTCCCTCAAGACACCTAAGGCTATGTTTGATGCCCTAACCAAATTGTTTGAAGAGAAGAACATAAACCAGAAGATGAATCTAAGAAACCAGCTGAAGAATGTAAAGATCCATAATGTAGAAACTATCTAGTCTTACTTTACAAGAGTCTCTCAGATCAAGGAAAAACTGGAAGCAGCTTATGAAGAAGTAGAAAATGTAGAGATTATGATGACCACCTTGAATTGTCTCCCTAGATCATGGGACTCATTTATTCAAGGGATCTGTGCTAGAAAGAAGCTAGTTAAGCTCAGCAGACTATGGGAAGAATTCTCTCAAGAAGAAGCTCAGATAGTAGCTCGAGAAGAAAAGATGGGAAGTGAAGATCAAGCTCTCATATTACAATCCAAGAAATCCAGATCTAGCCACCATAGAATTAAGTACTCTCATTAAAGGAATAACTCTATAAAGCCTAGAGATTTGTCTAAGTACATTTGCTATACATGTTATGAAAGAGGACATTTTTCTAGAGACTGTCCTAAAAATAAAAGTAGCTCTCACAAGAAGAAGGGAAACAAGAGAAGACATCATGCGCATGCTACAGAGGATGATGAACCTTCCACAAAGAGAAACAGACAAGTCAGTGATGATTCTTCAAGTGATGCAGAATATATTCTGATTTTCGCTCTCACAGGAACTATCACACATGGTAGCAATGATTGGCTTATAGACAGTGGTGCTTCCATGCACTTGATAGGATTCAAGGAATCCTTTATGAAATTATCTCAACATGAATCACCCCACAAGGTGAAACTTGGAGATGACTACCAGTATCCAATAAAAGGTAGTGGGGAATCCCCCGATAAGCTAGACTCTGGAAAGTCCATGACAATGAAGGAAGTATTGTTTGTACCAGGACTAAAGAAGGATCTCCTTTCCATATCTGCATTAGATGCAAAAGGAATGAGGGTTGCATTTATAGACGGTCAAGTCATCATGTGGCCAAAAGGAAAGACCATTGATGATGCAACAGTGATTGGGGAACAAGAAGGAGGCTTATACAAATTGAAGGGCCATCCAAAACAAGCTTTGGTTCATGACTCAGTAGAACCAAATGAGCTTTGGCATAGAAGGCTTGCACATGTGCATTACAGAGCACTACCACTTGTAAGCAAAGTTGTTGAAGGTCTCCCAGAAATGCAGACAAAACATGAAGGTGTATGCAAAGGATGTGCGAAAGGGAAGAACACAAAGAATACATTTCCAAGTAGCGAGAGCAAAGCAAAAGGAATCTTGGAAATCATCCATCCTGATGTGTGCGGTCCTATGTCATCCAATTCACTAAGCGGGTATGCATACTATGTTTCTTTTATTGATGACATTTCTAGAAAGACATGGATATACTTTTTAAAGAACAAAGATGAAGTATTTAGTAAGTTCAAGGAATTCAAAGCCTTGATCGAGAACCACACTCAAAAGAATATGAAGAACTTTTGATCAGATAATGGCGGAGAATTCATTCAAAGAGCTATGTAAAGACTCAGGGATTAAGAGGGAATTGTCCACTCCTTATAATCCACAACAAAATGGGATTGTAGAAAGGTGGAATAGAACTATCATGGAAGCTGCAAGAGAAATGCTTCATGATCAAGATCTTCCTATGCATAGTTGGGTAGAAGCTGCCAGAACAATGGTGTATGTACATAACCATACTCCACACAGAGTACTCGAGAAAAAGACTCCTAAAGAAGTATTCTCCGACAAGAAACCATAAGTCAGCCATCTCAGAATATTCGTCTGTCCTGTGTACATACACATTCCAAAAGAAAAGAGGACAAAGTTAGATCCTTCAGGAAAGAAGGGTATATTTGTGGGATACTCTGAAAGCTCAAAGGCTTACAGAATATACTTCCCAGGGTTCAAGAAGATTGACATTATCAAAGATGTAACATTTGACAAAGATTCAGCCTACATCAAATCCAGGAAGAAACCAACTGCAGAACCTGAAGAAACAAGAGAACCCAGAATTCATGATACAATCATGAATGAAGAAATTCAAGAAGAAGATCGAGAATTTGAAGAACCTCAAGAAACTATAGATCCACCTCTGGAGAAGAATCCTCATAAGAGGAAACCTTCTTGGGTACATGAAATTATCCAAGGTGTAGAAAGATATGGAGCTTTAGAAGAAACACCCAGAGGAAGAAAGAGAACTAGATCATGTTCTAGTTATGTAGCCTTACTATGTGACATTATTAATAAAGAACCTTCCAACTATGAAGAAGCCGCAGAACAGAAAGAGCGAAAGGATGCTATGATCGAAGAGTATCAATTGATCATGAAGAATGATGTTTGGGATGTTGTCCCAAGACCATAAGGGAATCCCAGAAGGGAAGCCCATTGCAACTTCCAAATGGATCTACAAGATCAAGCATGCTACAGATGGCAACATCGAGAAACATAAAGAACTATTTGTGGCTCGTGGTTTGTCCCAGAAAGAAGGAATAGAATATGAAGAAACCTTTGCACCTATATCCAGATACACTTCCATCAGATCAGTACTTGCTTTGGCTGCAGTGATGAAATGGAAGATACACCAAATGTATGTCAAGACTTCTTTCTTGAATGGTGTAGTATAAGAAGAAGTATATGTGGAGCAGCCACTTGGTTTTGAGACACATGACAGAGAGTCTCATGTATGTAGATTGAAGAAAGCCCTGTACGGTTTCAAACAGACACCCAGGACATGGAATGGTAGAATTGATGGTTTCCTATCCAGTTTGGGCTTTAGCAAGAGTAAAGTGGATTCCAAACTTTACTACAAGATTGAAGATGGAAATCTAGTGATACTTCTTGTAATGTCCCCAACCCTCCGACCGGCAAAGAGGACGCTACTAACACCACAAAAAAAGGGGTAAACAGCCCCATGAAGTTGAAGAGACATCCATTCTGAAATTAAAAACTTAACATAATGCATACTAAGATGCATAAAAAATACAAGGATACATAACCAAATGCATGATCCATCATACAAATATGCATAAAACATACAAGGATACACAGTTACTCAACATTCAGCAGAATCAACACACACATTCTAGCATTTAACATGTTCATCATAATTCATTGAGCAGTACATATAATTGCAGAGATGAAACAGCTAGGAGTACTTATGTTTTGATGAATAACTCACCCCGGAACCAGCTACGTCGCTACAACATTCCACCCAACCATAGGCCAACGTGCTCATCAATCTCTTAGCAACACTGCCACCCCCGAGCTGGGCATGATTCCTCAAGGAATAAGGGTCAATGTAGGCTTAAACATAGCCAAGGTTTTCCAATCAACCAAACCCACACAGTAGGGATTCACGAGGTTGTCAAGGAGCTAGGATAGGCTAAATGCCAAGCTGGTGGCCTCAACACCAGACTTTTCATACATACCTAGCCTCGAATCCCACTCACAACAGTCCAAAGACCAACCACTGCATACCGTAGCAAAACAACCCATTCACGGCTCTGTGATGAAGGCATAGAAAATAGGGTGACAACCCCAAACAAAAGGTGAAACATAGCTTAGGTCCAACCACACTCTAGAGTTGTTCTTGGCCCTAGCATGGCCAAAACAACTCAGTAGCAACCCAAAACTAGGGTACATCAACAACCACAACTCAAAGTGAAACGATGGCAACATTACATAGTCCACAAAACAGGGGAGAAGCCAAACTCCCAGCGTGGACAGAGGAAAACTCTGTCAATGGGTGTGGCAATCAATAACCCACCAACATCCACGAGCCCATAGTACACACAATTCCCCAATGTAATGGTTGGGAAACTTACACAAGCAGAAAAGGGGAAAAGAATAAACTCTCAACCTGTGTGCAAAGGAGGAGACACAATCCACGAGGAACATGGAAGGAACACGCATTCACATTCTGAAATGGAAGAAGGACATTGGACTCTCAACAGCACCCAAAAATCATGAGAAAAACAACAGCAACCCAAATCGTGGGTTAAACCAATAGCAAGCCAGAATCATGGATGAAAACCATGGCTAATTCACACACAAAGTAGAAATCGTGCCCTCAAGGCCGCTCTTCCTACTTACTGCATGCACAAAACCAAGGAAGAACCTCGACCGGTGCGTGAGGAAAAACAAAACATCTCTCTGTGTGAGGATCCCCCCCTTTTCCCAGACCACTATCGTGAAGGTGAAGACCAGGCGTGAGGGAAATGATGGCTTCGGCCGCTGGGTATGTGTACCGTCAGAACTGACAGCAGCCTGCCAAACTGACTCCCCCCCATGCCCACATTTCCTCAAGCAGTAACTGCCCTCAACTAACTCAACAAAAACATTAAAGAGGCTGGATGAGACAAGGGAAGATGGCAAATCAAACAAGGTGGTAACACATGGGTTCCCCCCCATAGACTAAGGTTTGACATCCCCCACCCTAATCCTTTGGAATCATGCCCTTTTTTATTTTAACGTTGCACTACCGTAGCTAGTTGTGGGTTTATTTTTAATTGATGTGCGTATTTACATGATGCCAAACTATAATGTGCCAAATAGCACGATATACCATCGGCAACTACCCCTATTGCCGAAACATACACAATCGAATCGATGGTGGGGCTTTTGCCTTTAGCTCCTCACCAAGATTAATTACATTATATACATCATGCAAACGGAGTCAAAACTGAGGTGTTACATTCCCCTTGCCCTTGGAATAACACCATCCTCGGTGTTCCAATACATAGGAATACATATACAATACATATACAATTGCACATCAAAATTTCAAAATTTTGCAGATCTATCTCACGTTCAATTATTTACTTTGAACGTTCAAGATCAAGCCCCTCAGCTTCCATGAACTTATCTTGTTGGTTCTTAGCTCTCATCTTATCCCGAAGTCTAGGAACTTTGCGGCTATTTCCCTCATCATGTTCCCTCATTAGGCAGTCCTGGCATAAATGATGTCCTCCGCATTCCCAGCATTTCCCTGGCTGCTTCATGTTTACCTACTCAATTTCCTTTGAGTCTTCATGCCTGGACCATTTCTTAACGGGTCGCTTGGACGAATTCCCTATCACTGATCCACCTTCCTTTCCTTTGTCGATTGCTCCCAGAAGGCTTTTCACCTCCCTTTGCAAACCAATAGAGTCTTGCAAAATCTAGTGGTTCATTTCACTCTGCTTTTCTGTATCTTGAGCATCTCTCCAAGATTTTCTTGGGTCTTGGAAATCATTTGAAGGAGACTTCCAGCCAATTCCAGCAACTTTTGATCTGCTGCCATGATCAATGTGCACCACTGGGTTTCACTTTTCTCACCTGTGAAATGCACCATTGAAATTCTGTCAGACCAAGCATAATATAGACATTAAAATCAGTCAGCCAATTACCCAATTGGCATGACAGTCCAAGTCTCATCAAGGAGACTTTCATATTTTTCATGCCTTCCCAATAGGCACACGAGCTCATTCATGTCCATTCTTG
>LPNX010452488.1:80275-132479 GCA_001517045.1 Pseudotsuga menziesii
AAGGGTAGCGAATATTTCATGCTTCAGTTGATTGAATGCAGTATGGAGAACAGTGTTACATTCCTTTTAGTCACCATAAAGCAATAATGTGCTTAACAAACATAAAACAACTTCAAGAGGAAAAAAAAGAATTAAGACCTTGCATTTTACCTTAACTTGGGCAATGACAATTAACAATATCTCTGGACAGTGCTTAATAGGAAACTCAAGCAATGCATGCACAACACTCCCATGCCCAATCTCTGCCATATGGCACAATACCTCTACCAAATCAACAAACAGTCATGCCTGGTTAGCAAAACCACATGGAAGTAAACTCCCATGTGGACCTTCAAGGGGTGCCTGCAAAATGAGGAATATTTTGGTTAGATAAAGAAATGTAGAGATATAATAATAATAAATAGGGGCAAACTAATCACCCAATGGTTATCTCTATTGGTAGACGCTCTTGTGCAAAGTTCACAGAGGCCTCAGGATGAAACCCCATGAATCTCTTGGGTTACCATCTGGTATTTTGGCTGCTTGTTACTAGCATCCTCGATCCAGAAAACCAGGGAAGAGGGGGGGAATCCACTGGTGTCTAGCAAGGAACCAGCCTCCTCACTAGGCAAGTGAGGGACTATATTTCTCCAAAAAACAAAACAAAAAAAGATGAACTGTTAAGTGACATCATCACCTGCAGCCTCCTTGAATGTGCAAATGTAAAAACTTTAGGAGAGGCAGATACAGCAAATCTCAAGAAGGACAGTTGGCCTTCATCATTGTTCCAGACACTCCTGCAGACTGTTTGAATGGGAAAAGGATCCTACATATAAATAATACAAACAAATGATTTATTGCAGCCATTTGTGGCAAGATAAAACTAATTTCCCTATAAAGAAAAATGTCGGAACACACAAATCCATCATGTCAATAGTCCAAAGATAGCAGCAACTACATTATAACTCTACATGTCTACCTGGCAAGTTTTTCCATAAATTGACATCAAAATAGAGAAGGCTTTCTGATCTGGCAAATAAAAGTCTTTCTGATCTAGAGACTCCATCACAGAAACCCAGTTGATTTCTGGAGCCTGCAAAGGAACCACCACTGTTGAAAATTTCTCACTAAAAGTAACTTCAGATTTCAATAGATACAGCTAACTGAATACAATGATTGAGATAAGGTGAATGGAAAAACACTCACCAGTTGTTTGATAGAATCCAATAGAACATCAATATTCCAAAAGATGATAACCATGATGAGTCAGTTATGGAACTATTAAACATTGAAGTATAAAATGTTGAATGTGTTCCATGGGCATCCTCAAGGCCTGTATGAGTGCGCACAAACATGCTAATTATCTTGGACATAGTCTCCTCCTTCAGTGGAGAAAAAAATGACAAAATATCTTTGCAGTGTGAAACATCAATTGTACGTCCATATCCAAGCTCCTCCATTATGTTTGCAACATGAATTGCCTCTTCTAACTGGGTCAAAATATCATCAGAGACTAGACCATTGCTTGTAGAGAGAGATTCAAAACTCCTGCAACACAAAATTGGCATGGAAATGAAGAAACATGCACACAATGCTGACAAAAGCAAAATATATACCTTTGCTCCCGTCAAGGCCATGATCCTACCTTGCTATAAATTGTTAAGTCATAACTATTAACACAGCACTGGATTAAAAAACTATTTAAAGAATGTGCATACCTCAAAGAATTAACAACATTCACTTCATTTGTAAATAATGGAGTCAGTAACAATGACGTTTGGGCTTTGGGTTGCAACAAAGACAATGCCTTGAGGAAAGTGGGCACATGCTTTGATAATCCTTCACTCCGATGACGGAATAATGAAATCTGCTCAATGAGATCTTCAGAAACACTGGCTGTTGGGTTCTGGTACTGTTCCATTATTTTAGACTCGTAGAAGTTTTGAGCTAAAGACAGAAATACCTGTGGTAAGTCGTTCCATCCTCATAAAGGGAAACATTTTAAACTGTGAATAAAGAAACAAACAAGCCAAATATGTATTTCCCAAACCCTTGTTTCCAAGAATGAATAGTGAGATGTTTATAATAAACAGACACAACTATACCCACCTTCTTGGCTTTGATTTGTATCATCTGAGTCTGCCAAGGCCAGTCCCAATCCAATCTGCTCGGGTAATGACAAATGCAAGGTCTTTGACAAATCCCCAAGGATGCTTTCACCTGTATGAGTATTCTTCACAGCTTCACAAAACACTGTACTGAAATTTGGTCGATGCATCATATATTTAACTACTATAGAAAGGAAGAATGAAAGAATGAAAGCTCACCTTAAACACCTCTGGCCTTGTTCCTTCGATGCTAATTTCTTTGTCATTCCACTCCCCAGAGGACTCAAAAAACATGGATTTAAATACAGGGGAATGTGCTGCCAGAACAAATCTGTGGGCATGAAATTTTTCCCCTAATACATCAAATGTGACATCCGCATTTTCAACATCTTCAAGCAGTTCCCCAAATTGTTGACCCAAGTTTAATTCAGGGATGTGAATATAGTGCAATCTGGGGCCTTGAATAGCAGAAACCACAACCCCAACTGTACAACATATTTTTAGAGTATCGTCCTTCACAAAATCTGATGATTCCAGCATAGCTCGCCTGAAGAAATGCTTGTAACCCCTAAAGATCCCCAAGAGGGTGAAAAGAAAAGAAAAAAAGAGTAAGTGGTAACCAGATTAAGCCGAGGCCACCAGGAGTTTGAGTTCTCTGACCTACAAATCCACATACATACCTATGCCATGACAAAATCTTGGTAGTGTTTTGTATAGGAGCAATATGTATGTGTATTAGATTGAACATTACAGCTAGTGAAAACAATTTCTGATGAACACATGGAATATGTGTAAATGAGAGCAGAACCAAATCAAAATAGATTAATGTCACTTACTGAAGACATTTGGAATGGAATGGTAGCGGACTGAATCTTCTCCAAATCAAAATGGCGGACTGCTCCAAATCGACGAAATGGCGAACTGCTCCAAATCGAAACGGCGGATTAGAAATTCTACTATAATACCTTGCTTCCTTTCGAGCCTAAGGGGCGTGGGAAAATTGAGAGTGGGAAAAAAGAAGAATTATGTACATTAAGAAGGATGGATGAAAACTTGGGTTTACGTGGTAGTTTAGAAGTATTTTGTTTCGGAGTTTACCTAAAGAGGACTTTTCTTTGAAAAATATATATCTCAGTAATTCAAGGAAAATTGAGCTAGAGTATTTCCTTGTAAAAACATTAGATTCTAGATATCAATATGTGTTGCATACAAAGAATTAGAGCAACGAAATGGCATCAACTGTGAATAACTCAAAATTTAAATGTGTAGTTAGTGAGAGACATTTTGAATATTTGATGAAAATAGTATTGAACACAACTTCATCTCATATTACATTTTAGAAGAGACCATTTATGTTGAAAAAAAATGAAAAAATGGTGTCAAATAGTAGTCCTGACAAAGTAGGATCCAAATTTCTAGAAGATGTGTTTTCCACTAGAAGGATCATGAATGGTACACACAAGGATTATGAATCTTTTGGATAGTAGAATATGAAATTGTTAGATGGTCCTTTGATTGAAACTATCCATGCCTACACTACATTTTTATGTGCTAAGGTAATATAGATTACATGTTATGCATGCAAAAATATGATAAAATACAACTATTGATGCTATGCAAATTTAGGAGAGAATTCATGTGAAGAATTGATGCTAACGTGTCATCGCTTAAGGGACGCTTACTAGCTCTCCGTCGCTTAACGGACGCTTAAGCGATGGTTATGAGAATAGTCGTCGCTTAACCGATGCTTGTGGCCACATTTACAAAACAAAAATGTATCCTTGTGATTTTTGGTAAGTTTAAAAAGAGAAATCCACGTGTCGTCGGATTTTGGATCGAAATGTAGTAGTGTCCTCTTCCACACAACAGCTGGTTAGCCTTCATAGTCCTTGCTACCTCTGGGCATGCAATTTTCTAGATTTGTCCATTGGACAGCAGCGGTCATCATTAGCACTTTGCTGCTCCATACTCATATTCTAGTGACTTTCCTTTGTTCCCTGCTGGATAAGTTTTCCAACGCCTATCCACATGCTTCATTCTGACCTCGGGTGTGGAAACCACACCACTTCTAAAAATGAAGATTTTCATCAAATCTAGGCAAAACACACAACTGGATTTTGGTTGGGGTGCCAACTTCAACCACCTGTAAATCCACTGAAAACTACTGAAAATCCCACTGAAAAACTCAAAATTTCCTCTTTGTAGAATCGGATCTCATTCCAACTATCAATCTCACATTTTGGCAGTCCAAACAACTAAATTTTGTTGCTATTCATCGGTGGTCAGGTGCACTAAGCACTACCGCATCGGCGATCGAATCCTCTATCCTTCGGAAGGATAGTCCATTAGACAGCTACAACAGTGGGTAGTGATCCCACTACGGGTTCCATGGATCATCACTCATCGGCTGTCGAAATCTCTATCCACTAACCATCACTGATGGCCGATCATTCCTGGACTTAGAAAAAATTTCAAAATTTTCCCTCTTTGTCTTCCTTTTCGCCACTTGATCTTCTTTTCGTCGGTGAATTAGTTCCATCAATAGCCGCAACGTCAGCCCACCATCTTCAATCTTCTTCTGATCGGTGAACTGATTCTGACTGGCATCAGCAGTTGGAAATTCTCCCTGTCGGAAGGCTAGTGCTCTAGGCTTCCACAACAGCGGGCGCACGAACAAATTTCTGCTTTCGATGGCCGATTTTTTCACTACTTAGAAAAATTCTGAACTTTCTTTACTGATTCGGTGGCCGGAGGCCCTACTCGTCGAAGGCATAGTGGTCTAGCCATCCACAATGGCGGTACTCAATCGGCTAAGTATCGGCGATCCAAACCACTGTCTTTCACCGATCACTGATGGTCTTCAACACTTAGACAATTTTTTCAAAAATTTTCTCTTCTTCTTTTATGTAACATAGCATTTGTTGGCAGTCGAAACCATTAAGCACTATGTGTTGGCAAACCCAACAACTATTTTCCACTGACGGCATCGACGGTCCAAACTACTAAATTTCATTGACACCAAAAGTCAATATCGGATGTTTCTCTAATTACATCGAGCCGGCGTTTCGGCAGCCTTTGGCTGATCCTTGCCGAAACTACGGCTCCCACATCCACTAAGTTCCACCGACGGTCAACGAAAACTTAAAAAGTTTTTCTGCAATTTCCTCCCAACTGTACTCCATTGGGTATGCTTCCATCTAGCTCTCTGTTGCATCAGAAGTCTTTCCCACTAAGTGTTTCGATGACCCGACAGTTCAAACACTTAGGCAAATTTTTGTGGAAGTTCACTGTCATCAAATTTCCTGATTGTTGTTGGGCAGAAGGAAACCTACCTCTGTCACTGCATCTTTCATGGCCCATTCAATCCCATGCTGCAACATGAGCTCTGATACCACTCTGTAATGTCACCAACCCTCCGACCGACGAAGAGGATGCTACTAACACCACAAACAAACAGGCAAACAGCCCCATGAAGTTGAACAGACATCAATGCTGAAATTAAAAACTTAACATAATGCATAGTAAGATGCATAAAACATACAAGGATACATAACCAGATGCATGATCCATCATACAAAGATGCATAAAACATACAAGGATACACAGTGACTCAACATTCAGCAGAAGCAACACACACATTCCAGCTTTTAACATGTTCATCATAATCCATTGAGGAGTACATATAATTGCAGAGATGAAACAGTCAGGAGTACTTATCTTTTGATGAAGAACTCACCCCATAACCAGCTACGTCACTACAATGTTCCACCCAACCATAGGCCAGCATGCTCATCAATATCTCAACAACACTGCCACCCCTGAGCTGGGCATGATTCCTCAAGGAATAAGGGTCAATGCAGGATTACACATAGCCAAGGTTTTCCAATCAACCAAACCCACACAGTAGGGATTCACCAGGTTTTCAAGGAGCTAGGATAGGCTAAATGCCAAGCTGGTGGCCTCGACACCAGTCTTCTCATGCATACCCAGCCTCGAATCCCACTCACAACAGTCCAAAGACCAACCACTGCATACCGCAGCAAAACAACCCATTCACGGCTCTGTGATGAAGGCATAGACAACAAGGTGACAACCCCAAAAAAAAGGTGAAACACATCTCAGGTCCAACCACACTCCAAAGTTGTTCTTGGCCCTAGCGTGGCCAAAACAACTCAGCAACAACCCAAAACCAGGGTACATCAACAGCCACAACTCAAAGTGAAACGATGGCAACATTACACAATCCACAAAATAGGGGAGAAGCCAAAATCCTAGCATGGATAGAGGAAAACTCCACCAATGGGTGTGGCAATCAACAACCCACCAACATCCATGAGCCCACAGCACACACAATTCCCCAATGTAATGGCTGGGAAACTTACACAGGCAGAAAAGGGGAAAAGAACAAACTCTCAACCTATGCGCAAAGGAGGAGACACAATCCAGGCAGAACATGGAAGGAACACACATGAACAGTCCGAAATGGAAGAAGGACGTTGGACTCTCAATAGCACCCAAAAATCATGAGAAAAACAACAGCAACCCAAATCATGGGTTAAACCAACAGCAAGCCAGAATCATGGATGAAAACCACGGCTAATTCACACACACAGCAAAAATTGTGCCCTCAAGGCCGTTCTTCCTTCTTGCTACATGCACAAAACTAAGGAAGAACCTCGACCGGTGCGTGAGGAAAAACAGAACGTCTCTCTACGTGAGGATCCCCCCCTTTTCCCAGACCACCATCATGAAGGTGAAGACCAGGTGTGAGGGAAACGATGGCTTCTACCGCTAGGTATGTGTACCATCAGAACTGACAGCAGCCTGCCAAACTGACATCCCCCCATGCCCATGTTTCCTCAAGCAGTAACTTCCCTCACCTAACTCAACAAAAACATTAAAGAGGTTGGATGAGACAAGGGAAGATGGCAAATGAAACAAGGTGGTAACACATGGGTTCCCCCCCATAGACTAAGGTTTGACATCCCCCACCCTTATCCTTTCGAATCATGCCCTTTCTCATTTTAACGTTGCACTGCCGTAGCTGGTTGTGGGTTTATTTTTAATTTATGTGCATATTTACATGATGCCAAACTATAATGTGCCAAATAGCACGATATACCGTCGGCAACTACCCCTATTGCCGAAACATACACAATCGAATCGATGGTGGGGCTTTTGCCTTTAGCTCCTCACCACGATTAATTACATTATATACATCATGCAAACAGGGTCAAAACTGGGGTGTTACACTTCTACTATATGTGGATGATCTGTTTGTAATAGGTATGGATGGGTTGATTGCTGATACGAAGAGGAAACTTGCTACCAAGTTCAAAATGAAGGACTTGGGTATGATGCACTATTTCTTAGGCATGGAGGTGTGGTAGAATGTAGATGGGATCTTCCTTGGACAAGGGAAGTATGTAGTAGATATCTTGAAGAGATTCAAGATGATGGACTGCAAAGCCATAACCACACCTATGGCATCGAACCTAAAGCTATTGAGTGATGCTTCATCAGAAGCGGTTGATGCTATGATGTATCGTTAGGTGATTGGGTCCTTGATGTATCTAACGAACACAAGACCAGATATTTTCTTTGCTATGAACACCTTGAGCCAGTTCTTGACAGATCCGAGACATGTTCACTTGATTCCTGTAAAGCATATTCTGAGGTACCTGAAGGGTACAGTTGACTATGGGCTCAAGTACGAGGCAAATCAAAAGATTAACCTAGAGGGTTATGTTGATTCAGATTGGGTAGGCAGTGCCATCAATAAGAAGAGAAATTCAAGATGTTGCTTCAGTATGAGATCAGGTGTGATCTCTTGGTTTAGCAAGAAGCAATCATGTGTGGCACTGAGTACAGCTGAAGCAAAGTATGTTGCAGCTTGTTCAGCTAGTTGTGAGGCAGTATGGTTGAGGAAGCTACTATCTGATTTATTTGATCTCTAGATGGATGCTACTTGTGTATATTGCAACAACCAGAGTTGTGTGAAGTTATCATAGAACCTTGTGTTCCATGACAAGTCGAACCATATCGAGATCAAGTATCACTATATCAAGGCTATGGTGTAGAGAGGAGTAGTGAAGCTCCAGTATGTTGCGATGGAGGAACAAATAGCTGATGTATTGACAAAGCCATTGGCTAGAGTGAAGTTTGAGTACTTCAGGGAGAAGCTTGGTGTTCTCTAGATCAAGGTTCCCTCCAAGGGGAAATGATGAGACCAAGAGCCATTTTGACATGGTGAGAGCATTAGGTTCCTTCCATGGTCAGATGTAAGGGCTAAGCCATTATGTCATGGTGAGAGGATTTGGTTCCTTACATGTCAGATATGAGTGCTAAGCCATTCTGATATGACTGTAGGACTAGTCCCTACATGATTAGAGGTAAGGGCCAAATTCCATTCTTGGAATGGAGGCAGCTGGTCAGTTACTAGGAAAACTCAGTCTAGGACTGGGGGTCATTCTGATATGACTGTAGGATGTAGTCTTACATGGTCAAATGTGAGCACATGGCCATTATGATGTGATTGAGGGAGGTGTTCCCACTTGATCAGATATAAGGGCTGATGCCATTCTCTAGGAGAATGAAGGCACCTAGTCAGTTACGAAGAATCCTTAGTCTGGAACTAAGAGCCCTTCTGATGTGGTTCTTTCAAGCATGGTTGGATGTAAGTGCAGAGCCCTTTCGATGTGGTGCTTTCGAGCATGGTTAAGTGTAAGTGCTGAGCCTTTTTGATGCGGTGCTTTCAAGCATGGTTGACTATAAGTGCTGAGCCCTTCCAATGCAGTGTTTTTGAACATGGTCAGATGTAAGTGCAAAGCCTTTTCGATGTGGTTTTTTCACACATGGTCAGATATAAGTGTTGAGCCATTCTGGCGCAATGTGTTTACACATGGTCAGATGTGAGTGCTGGACCTTTTTGATAAGATGAGGTCAGATGTGAGTGTTAGACATGCCTTTCTCATAAGATGAGGTCAGATGTAAGAGTTGGACAAGCCATTCTGACTTAGGGTTAGATATAAGCACTGATGAATACCTACATGAAGGGTAGGCCTACAACCAGCATGAAAAAGGGCTGGCTCTGTAGAACTTCCTGTGACGAGAAGAATCGAGAGATAGCACCGATGATGATGATGATCCAAATCAAGTGATGATCCAGATGTGATTATGATCCAGACTTGATGATGATCTAGATCAAGTGATGATCCATATTTGATGATGATACAGTGATGATCCAGTGGTCATGACGATTGAAATCCCATGATGAAGAAGACTTGAAGACGATGATGACTTGAAGACAAAGAAGACTTGAAGACAAAGACAACTTGAAGATGAAGACAACTTGAAGATAAAGACAACTTGAGGATGACGATGTCGAGATGATCCAGTCGATACAGAGAAGAAGACCAATGCTAAAAATTGTGTCGAAAGAATACCTTCCTAGTTAAGAGGGAGTGTTGATGTAATTCTAACTTCAGAATGTATTCACCTATGATTCTTATGTCTTGTACCCTGATGTTTATTCCAGGATGTGTCTGTAATGTAATTGAGTCATGTCATGCCTCGATGTTCCAATCAAGAGGATCTATAATGTAAAAAAGTCATGTCAAGTCATTGTGAATAACCCTCCTATTGTCTAAGGGTTAAAGTCCCCGTAGTTCGGGGGCACTAGGGTTATTAGACTCACCTAGTGAAGTCGGCCCTAGTTGGTTTTAGTCAAGTCTGGAATTAGTATAAATAGAGAGTGAGCCTCTCTATTTATCACACATTCACTCACACTCAGTTGTAGCACATAGCTAAGGAATAAGAAGACACTGGGGCTAGGAAGAAAGAGGTTTCTATTGTCGGGAGATCATCTTACTATTTTGGGGTTTTACTTTTGGTGCCGATTCTATCTCTGAGGAAGTTGCAGGGTTTTCTCCATATATGGTTTTCCCAAGGAAAAACATTGTGTTCATTGTTTCTTGTGTTTGATTGCTATGGTTGTTATTCTCTCAGTTAAAGATCCTAATAATGCTAGCTTAATGTTAAAAATCTAACAATTTTTTGGGAGATACAACAGCACAAAATATTTTAAGAGTTGGGTATTACTGGCTGACTTTGTCTAAATATGCTCATGCTCATGTCAGGACATGTGATACTTTTCAAAGGAGTAGTTGGAGACAAGCAAAGGCAGTGGGACCTTTGAAACCAGTTATTATTTTAGAACCATTTGAACAATGGGGGATTGACATTATCAGAGAGATCAATTCAAATTCTTCATTACAGCATACGTACATCCTGATAGCAATAGACTATTTCACTAGATGGGTAGAATCCATTCCATTACGAAAAGTGAATGAAGATGCAGTGATGGAATTTTTGCAAAGCAATATTATGACCATGTTTGGGGTTCCAATTTCCTTGGTTTTTTATAATGCTTCATATTTTTCATCTATTAAATTGACTGCATTTGCAAATGAAAAAGGAATTAAGCTACATTATTCTGCTAACTACTATCCGCAAGGAAATGGTTTGGAAGAATCTGCAAATAAAAACCTCATTAGGATTTTGAAGAAAACGATCATAGAAAATCAAAGGAGTTGGCATCTAGATTTTCCTAATGCACTCTGGGATGATAGAGTCACACCCAAGAACTCCTTAGGTGTGTCATCCTACACTCTCGTCTATGGGAAAGAAGTTATCCTGCCTCCTAATATTCTGTTTCCATCCTCTAAACTATCCCAAGACTCTAGAGGAACTAAAAATTAAGTTATGCGAAGCCGAATCCATAATATGCTAAAGTTAGAGGAGTCTAGATCCAAAGCAAGAGAGAGGTTTAAACATCAACAAGAGATGGTGAAGAGATGGTTTGATAAGCACAAAGCCAGAAAAAAGGAATTTGAAGTAGGTGATTTGGTTCTTAAGTGGGATCACCCGCATGATGAGAAGGGAAAGCACACTAAGTTTTAGCAATTATAGATAGGCCCTTTTCATATTGTAGAAAGCTTAGGCCCCTCAAGGTACAAATTGCAAGATTTACAGGGGTGGGAAGAGAAATTGCTAGTAAATGGTTTAGTTCTCAAGCCATATTTTTCTTAATGTTTTTGAGTTTTCTTTGTACATAAATAAATGGTTTGATTGTTTTTTTCTTTGTTTATCTAGATTAGTTCTATTTGATTCACATTTTACTTGCTTAAGATTCGATTTCTTATAATTTTTGGTTTTCTTTACCTTTGTTTCAATAAATCAGCACAACTTTTGGTTTTGGAGTTCATCAGAGTTTTGGATAAACTAAAATATTCGACTAAAGACTTCCTGCTATTTGCACATACATAATGCTTAAAGATCCTTTAAGATTAGCAAATTATCTGAATAGATTATGAACACATTGAAGTCTTGTTTAATCCCTATAAAATAACTAAGGTCAGAAAAGTCTAGAATACTATTTTGAGGATTCATTCACCTCACACTAAATTCTATCTTAGGAAGCTAACAACAAAAGACCCATGGAGAGGAAGAAGGGTAAGCAGTTGTATTATATTTAAATGATCTCATGTCACAAATGAAAGCCAAAAGGATAACAAGATTCAAAATCTCCCAGGAAGAAAACATATATCAAAAGGCATACTAAAAAAAATTAGTTTGAATAACATTGCTCGAAAGTTCTTCTCCATCCGTGGGTTGAAATCAAAATATATCTCACACCAAAGGACACTATGGATAGAAGAACCTAAAACAAATTTCAGAAAGAAAGCAATCAGGGAGGACTCAAAAGGACAAAAGTCCAGAAGAATCAAAAGAATGCAAAATGGCATGGGAATGAGGAACAAATGAATATATCTGTTCACCATCTGTTACAATCCTATGGTGTCTAAGTTGGAAGTTATCCAAAGGTAGAGGTAAAATAAACTTCATATCTTGGCCTCAGAAGAGTTATCAAGACTATCAAAGTCTGGTTCCCCTTTTCCATTTGGACCATAATCAATGTTTTAGAGTTCATAAATCTTTTATTCTAATAAATCTAGTCATCTTAAAGGAATCTAATAAGATAATTTTACAAGATATTTTTAAGCAATTGATGTTCAAAAGTTAGTTTTTCAGAGATCTGTGTCCACCAGTTAGTCTCCAATTGTTGCTGGTGCAAAAATTCCCAAAAATATTTTTTATACTTTTTGCCCCCCCTTGAAAATCTTAATTGCCTTTTGCTTTAATCAACCTTTGATTTTTCCTGTCCATCATGAACTTTCATAAATTTTTGTTTTTAATAAGGAAGATAGTCTATTTTGGATCTGCAGCAGCGAGCGGTTTTTCAATTTCGAGTCGCTACAGTAGGCTCATCTTTGCTTTCAAGCCACTATGGCAAGCCTTTCCCTGCTTGTTAGCCACTATAACGGAAGGATTTCTATTTTTGGGCCACCACGGCGGTTATTGTTTTGACTTATGCGTCGATGTCTTCATGTTTCCGCTGTGTCGGTGAGCATCTCGCTTTGCATCTGCTGCAGCGGTAGGTTTTTTATTGTTTTTTCGATTTGTTTCCCGCGAGCCACTACGACAGGTTTTTACGACTTTGTTGTGAGCCGCTACGGAGGCCTCTTTTCTTTCTCACAAGCTGTCATCTGTATGTTCCCGCTATGGAAGAATATTTTTACGTCTTTCCCACTATGGCAGCGGACTTAGAGGTTTCTATTATTTTGTGTTTGTAAGCCGCTATGACGGAATTCTCCTCATGTTTAGTCTACTACGGTGGGTGTTCTGCATACTTTGTCGCAGAGGTACCGCCCGATATGATGTTACTGAGAATGTGTTGAGTTTAAATCCATCGCTGCGAATGGTTTGTTGTGTCCGAGTCACTGTTGTAGATGAATAACCATGATGACTCATGTGTTTGGCCTGTGGTGGTTGATGTCAGCTGGGTTTTTTTGGGCTCACATGTGCAAGTGTTTTAGGGGTTTTATAGCCCAAACAGTTGCTTTATTTTCCCACTTTAATTGTTTTTACCTTGTTGTTATAGAGTGGGTGAGATTGAAGAACATTTCCCATTTGGAGTTATCTATGCTGTTCCTTAGTGGATCTCACGTGGGCTACCCTCATCGGTCATTTTCAACTGTGTGGAGCTAGCATTGACCGACAGGTATGCGTCCTTTCCTTTTTTCCCAGTAATTGGTTCGGTAGGGTTTGTAGCTACGTCGTCGATGGTTAAGTTTGGATTAGTTTATAAATGGTTTCGCTTGCCATCTTCTTTTAGGTCAGATTGTCCTCGACGTTTTTATTTCCCTAGTAAATACATAGGACTTGCATGTTTAGGAGCTTTTCTTATCGAGTTTGCTAGAATTCTGAGCTTCACACCGGTATGGATACAGTCGGCCACTCACGCTTGAGCATTGGCCTTGGTTGCAGTTTTCTTTTTCTAAGCAGAGTCTGTAGGGGGAGTTTCCTTAGATTTCGTCCATGGAAATTTTGGCATCATTTTTCCCTAGGGTGTCACTACCATGATTCTTGGTTTTTCGAAGCCTTGCCGTGACTATGAGAGAGTGAGGGACATTGGGGGTTTTTAGTTTTAAAGTAGAGTGCAGAAGGGTTTTTTGCAAGGATTTCCCACATTTTCAGTAGAGTCTATTTTTCTTTTAGCCATAAACCTTAAATCGATCATAGTACAGGTTTCTGATGGAAGGAACAGACAAGGTAAAGAATTTTTAGTTTTTCTACTTGAATGATGTACACATGTGATTTATTTTGCTTACATTAATCATATGGGTGCTAAGACATTTTTGTTTTGTAGGTACTGTTTGTTGCCAAAATCATGCCTAAGAAGGGAAGAAAGAACCTCAAAATCGTTGAGATCGATTCTAACATAGAAATTTCTAAAGTTCTGCTTGCAATAAAGGTCAAGACAGTCTACAAAGATACCAGAGTAGTTACACGAGCAGAGCCAGAGTTGAAATGGGGCCAAATCTACCCCATAATGTTCGACAAGAAAGTGCCAGAAGTTGGATTGGGGGATCTTGCCTTATATGAGAATATTCTAAGGTCTGGGTTAACCAAGATAGCCACCAGGCCAGAGGTTTTTCCCCTTGTTGAGGTCATCGATTGGATTTTGCCAAAGATAGACACCGTGGGTATGATAATTAATGATGAATAGGGCAATCCCATAGCATCATTTGCACAAGCATTCATTTCGAAATCATATAGTCTACCAGAAGTAGAAATAAATGTGACCACAGATTGGGTCAAGAGTATCAAGTTCGACTATACCACCACAGTGAAGGGGATGATGATTGAAGGTAAAACCTTGAGGCATAAGCAATTAGGAGAGTTTGAAACAACTAGTCTTCAAACCCCATTCAGATTAATAGCATTGATGTTAAGTAGGCTATATGGTAGGTGTGATGGAAAAACATACAATTTTGGGTGGATTCCACTCATGTATTATGTGGCAATGGAGGGAACAGTCTTTAAATGGGCAGATATTGCTACCAAAAACATGTCTAAAAGTATCAAGGCAGCTTAGGAGGGTCTAAAGCAGAGCAAATTGGAATTCTATATGTCATCCTTTTTATTATATTGCATAATATATAGGCATAAGTTTGAAAAGTTAAATTGTGTATGGATAGAAGGGAAGGATCCTATTTATGTTGCACATTAGATTATAGGAGCCCACAAATATCACACTCATTATCAACTAATTTGTGAATAATTCATAAGGCCCCTTTATAGGTTAATATTTTTAGAAGATTGTCCAAGTCTATCGGAGGGAGCAGTGGAATCTATAAAAGAATTTGGTGACTATTTTTTCACCAAGGAAGGCACTTACTTGAGAATGTATGGAGGCACTAGAGCACCTTCATTGTTGCCTAAGTATGCAACAGACTATATAGTATTGCACGAGGCAGTCAGACAGGTATTCCTGGATGGTTTTGGAAACCATTTGTTTGATATCAAGACGATGGTTTTTACGTGGGAAGTTACAAGTTTAATAGAGTCAAAAGCACTCTGGGTTTTGTCAAAGAGATGGAAATCTTACACTTTCGGGAGAAAAGATTCCATAGGAATGACTCACAAGGAAATGTGGTAGCTCATAAAGCTACTCACAAAGTAAATTTTGAGTATGCCGATTACATAGACAAGAAGAGAAAGTATTTATAAATGTCTATAGTATGGCATCCTTTAGCAAGAGGTTGAAAGGAAAAGCATTTGGTGATAAAGGAAGTAGCATCAATAACCTAAAGCTAGATGAAGGAGATGAGGAATCTGAGAAGAAAGCTCAAGAAGAAAGCACTCGTAGGCTTGCAGTGGGAGAAAAAAATTTATTGGATGAAGAAGCACAGAAGGATCAGGAAGAAGCTACTAACATAAAGAGCGCAGAGGTTGTTCTGAAGAGAATGGCAGAGTTAGAGAATGCTTTGTCTAAAGGATATTTTGGCTATGATCAAGGTATGTAGGATACAGGAGGGCAAGGCCATGATACTAATGAAGGTCAAGGTGGTGGAGGTTTAGAACAAATCCATGTGTGGGCTAATCCAGAGGACTTTCCAGCCACATCTAGCAGCATCCTAACAGGAGGTCATGTGCCCATTGCTGAAATGGGACTTGTACCTTTTACACCTTCAAAGAAATATGATGTATCATTTTTGGAGGACATTCTTTTTTATCCTAAAACAAAGTCCATTCTATGGAGAAAAAAGAAAACTTTGAAGGTAGGAGCTCAGCCAACAATCACTACAGTGACGGAGAGAACAGTCATGAAAAATGTAGAAGAGCACATGAAGGAATTAGTTGCTATGGGCATTGCAAATGCCTATGCAAATGCTCACAATGTGGACAAGATTATGGAAAATATTGAGAAATACAAAGGAAATATGGATGAAATGAAAGAAGTGCTGAGGAAAGAAGAAAAGGTAGGAAGAGAGTCCAAAAGAAAATATGAGGATACCTTGTCAGAGTTTGAAAGATTTCAGCAAAGACATCAGATCTTGGAAGCAGAACGAGACAGTTTGAAATTATCAATTGAAGAATTGAGTAAGGAGAAAGGAAATCTAGAAAACAAAGTGGCATAATTAGAGTTGCAGAAGACTACTGCTGAGGGGAAATCCAAGCATTATGAAGCCCAAGTAGTAGCATTGGAGACCCAGAAAGCTTCACTGGAAGCTTCATTAAAAGCACCAAATGAACAAAAAATAGATATTGAGCCATTGAAGAAGCATGCTCTCACACATAGAAGTAAAATTCATCAACTACAGCTTCAAATAGCAGAGGTGATGTTGAAATTTCAGCAAGTAGAGACAAGGTTGGAGGAAATTATGAGTATGGCTTCTTACTTTTTAGATAGGACCCAGGATATCCTGGAAATTCTACAAGGATGTTTGAATTGCTTGGAAACAACCAAGGAACTTCCAGCTGATCCACCAATCAAGGACATAGAGAAAATGAAGCTGGAGTATGAACTAATTGAATTCAGAAGTAAAGCAACAGAGGAATTGGTAAAGGCAGCCCAAAAGACTAAAGGTGTTTGTGCAGAATTCTGCAGAAAATTTCTCACAACTTACAATCATTGTCAAACATATGCTAAGAGAAGGTTAGAATAGATTCCTGATCATGAAGGATTTTTGAAGCACTTGCAGGTAAGATGGTAGGAGGATGAACAAGGTATCCAGTTGGTCAAAGGTTTGGATGAGAATATGTTGAAAACTGCAATAGCCTAGGCAAGAGTGAGCAGTCATTTATTGGAGGATCAACTTTGTTTGATACCATCCAGAGTGGAAAATATAAAATCCCAAGTTGCTAAACCTGAGATCATTATCAGATTCTTAGAGCCCTCTGGGTTCAAGACTATAGCAACATATGAAAATATTTGGAAGAAATTCATTAATGATGTGGCTGGGTCCACTTAGTAGTTTGTTTTATTAATACATTTTGTAATATTTTCCTACGTTAGTGAGTCCACTAGAAGACAAAGGAATTTTTTGTAACTAATTTGTAAAGAAGTCCAAAGGGCAAGGGAGACCAAGAGACATTTGAATTTGTATAAATAGGGATCAAGTTGATATAGTAGGGGACCTTTTTTCATGCTATATTTATGAAATGTTATTGTAAGAAGAACTACTTTCTCTTATAATAAAGAAGATATATTTTCTACTGGAGAAGGCACTATGGAGTCTCAAATGCTTGCCATAGATTGGTTGAATGTGAACTACTTATGTTTCATCTTTTTCTATGAACTGTGAGATCGTTCTAACTTACGAATTATTTCATGTTATGAATGTTTTCTTGTTTATTTATGTGAAACTTCCACAGTATATTTGAGTAATGAATGTTTTAATTGACAATGAGCTATCTCTTTGTTTATCTTTCTACTTATATTCATGTATTCTGAAATATGAACAACTATCTATAATATCCTAAATGCATGTTTTACAGTACATTACTCATCATTAATTACAATATTTCTCCCTAGGGATAGGTTAGATAGAATTAGTTAGAATTAGTATAAGTTGTTCTTTGTTTATGATTTAGAAGCGAAAGAGGTAAGACGAGAGATAAGAACCTGCACATCACATTTTGAAACTCTTCTTTATCTCTGTCGATTGCACTTAATTAGGCACTTGCATATCGTATATAAGCATAAAGCTATAAAAAAATACACTTAAACGGTCGACCAGGCTACAACCGGTAAAACAAGCTTTAACCTTTACTTGACCTACGGTAGTCAGACCGCAAACCCAACAGATTCCCCATACCAAACAATAACAAGATAATTGGGAACGCTTATTGGGGAGAATCCCTACTGTTGTTTCCTGGGATTTTCCAGTCCTCAACAAGTCCCAAATGAATATGAGATATGTAGAGCATCTAAGACACCCACACCAAACAACACCATAATCCCATAGTCTTTGTTTCTCTCCCAAATCCATCACTAACATATGCACCAATCTGTCATTTTGAGGAGTGCCAAGATCCCATTGTATAGACTGAGTCCCTCCAACCCAACATGAAACTCCTTATGCTCCTTATTCAAACCAACACTGAGACTCACATCATTTTCATATACTTGAGATAGGAGACAATCCCATGCCCTCCAAGCATCATCTAATGGTCATGGATGCCCATGCAACTTCTCATAATATTTGTGTGATAAACCATACCCTTTTCCACTGATGTAATTAGAAAAATCACCTTTGGGGTTTCTCAGTTACAACATGTCTACACTCACCCAATTAGTGAAGGAATCCAAACTCCAACTTATTGATCCAAATGGTAAGCATGTAGCTTCCCCATGTGTAGGGTTCTCTCTATCCCAAGAGCTCGAATTTTTATCTATGCTTCCACTCAAATGGCTCAAGTCGACATCCCATGCATCACTATGCATGATGGAGACATCAGATATATTCCTTTGTTACTATTCAACAAAATGGTCCCTATCCTTTTTTTTATAGTAAAATTGATCAAAGTTAGGCTGTTGACATTGTTAATGTTATATAAGAAGTTTCTTATATTCATGTTTACGATAAATCTGTTGTTCAAAACCATTATGAAGATTCTCTAATTCTTGATAAATATGATGATGAAATTGAAAAGAAAGACCCAAAAATGTGTGAGGTGTGTGATATGGCACAATCTGATTAGTAGATTCAAGAATGCATTCAATCCATTATCCTTGAACAGCCGAAGCCAATGTATGATAGTTATCCATTTGAAGATAGTGTGGAAAAGGAGCTTCAACTTGTTGACATTATTGATGACACTGTCCAAAAAATTCCGGAGCAAATTCAGGTTGAACCTGATGTCTTTTATAGCCAATGTCTAGTTGATATTCATATAACAAAACATTCTTATGGACAGCCTATCTTTTTCATAGAATAGGAAGTGGTAACTTTTGGTAATTTTTATGATCCAGTGGAAGATTATTTAGAGTCAATACTAAATTATAAATCTGTTATCTTAGAGACACCATTTGATGAAAGTGAGTAAAAGTTGCTAGATCTTTGATCTTCATGTTTTCCAATATTTCTTATTATACATATATTCGGAGTTGGAAACACGTTTTGGTGGGTTGATGAAAATTTTTCCTTGTTACATTGGAAATGGGATTACAATTTGATTCAGTAAATGGAAGGTTCCTCAAATATTTTTATAGTCTTTGAGGGAAAAAGATTTGATTTTCATTGTATATACCAGTGTGTGAAGGATTTAATAAAGACTCCATATCCCAATGGATATTTTGCAGAATAGTAGACAGTTTCCAATTACAACATAGAAGGCACCAATCTATAGGTTCTTGAAGCCTCACAAGGAGGACTTCATCTTGCAGTAAGATCCAGATGTTATAGATTGTTTTTTTTTCTATTGTTGAACCATATGCTTATCTTAAAACATGATTTTTCTTATTGCTTTAAAATTTTGAGCTTGTTTTTTTAAAGTATTTTGATAGTATGCTTATGTTTATAGTTGATTTTATAAGTTTTATTTTAATTTTTCTTTCCTTAGTAGATTTCATAGTTTTTATGGGCTTATAGGATGTATATATTGCTAAAAGGTTCTAAAATAATATCATAAGATTTTATTAAAATTTATTTACCAACATTTAACTCATTGCTTTGAGTTTTGGTTAAAAAATTATTAAATAAATATTTTTGTAGTGCAAGCATAGAAAACGTGAACAAGGGCGCTACAAGAAAATTGTGCTTTTGAAAAAAGTCATGATTTTGATCATGATTTCCAAAATCTGCACATGTGAATATTTTTTCACACCTATCGAGGAGTTTGATACGTGTTTGGGCCATAATAATCATTGTGACAAGTGTTGTGAGATCAGGAAAAAAATCATTTGGGTAAGTTGCAGTTGTCTAGAGGTTAGACAATATAGATCATTTAAACAACAATGATCATGCATGATGAGGATAATTCGCTATCAATTACACATTTACTAAACGCATGAAGATCGCAAAAACTGTAGGGAGACCTAGAAGTTTGTGGTTGAAGAATGAAGATGGTTGGCTATTTAGGGTTTGCAGGTTAAGTGTTTGGTGTGGTCGTGGTAGTTAGAGACAGAATTAAGAAGGATATTGGAAACCTGGGAAGAAAGGAAAGCTATTTTTCAGCAACCAAATTCATTATTAAGACAGGTATGAAACATATTACTGACATGATCCATGATTTCGGGTTTGTTTTGAAAGAGGATTAGTTATTGATGTTAACTATGAATGCAAGTTTATAAACTCAATTTTTGTTCAATGCCAAATCTTTTTTGTCAGTAGGGTCGAAATACTTATCAGTTTTTGAAGGAAAATTCATATCAAGGGTTTAATTTTCTCATCTTATGATTGACTGTTAAAATAACAAACATTCAAATAGTTTTAAACTCTTTGTTGAAGAAAGCACAATTAAGGTCAATCACCCAGAATGAAGAGAAGTGGGAAAACAAATAGGGCCAAGCCTTCATATATGTCTTGGATTCAAAATTTCCCTTACTATGCAAGGTTATTTTAAGAAGTAGGTTGGTTGAATTATTTTGAGAAAATTGATGGCCATCATAGAGAGGTTTCATACAAATTTTCTAAGGGATTAGATAAATGCATAGTCACATTTGATACCCTAAAAATTGAGCTTACTAGAGAGCTAATAGCAGAGGCTATAGGAATTCCTGATGAAGGTGAGTATTGGTTCAAGAAGGTACCTATTACCTTTAATTCAGAGAATTACTTGCTTCCAAATGTTGTTGCAGACTGGGGTAAAGGAGTAGATATACAGAAGTTCAAACCAGAGTGGAGAGAACTAATCAAAATATTGCAAAGCTATGTAACATGTGAAGGAAGATACGCCTTTGTGTTTAAATATCATTTCAGGTTTCTGCAACATTTAAATCATGAATCAAAGATGAGCCTTCCTTTCTTTTTCCTTAAAAGTCTGTAAAATATGTCCAGTAGATTAAAGGAGGATCAATATCATACTCAGTAGTCCATATTTCAGCATGGTCTGATAAAGTTAATCATAAGTACAGTGCTCCAAAAGAAGGGAAAGACTTGGTACTATTTTTTATTCTAGTCTGAATTTCAAAGTGAGAAAGAGGACCAATCAAAGAAAATACAAGTGAACAAATCACAGAATTTAGTCAAAAAATTGAATAAAGAGGTCATAGTCGAAGAAAAAGAAGATAGTGTACAAGAAAGGTCTATGACACAAAGAGTTGAAAAGCATGAAAGTGAATAGCAGAATAAAGCTGATGAAGATGAACCATCAAAGGTTCAAATACAGGATTTAAATCATGTAGAAAATACCCTTAATGAAAAGGTAAACCAAGGAGTAGATGAAGGCCTGTTAGAACAAGAACAACATATAGGAGTACATTCAAAAATAAAGGAAAGTCCACTGATTGATAATGTTAGGTTTAACAATGCACAGAGTTCACAAGAGCATTCTGAAGAAAAGTTGGTTTCACAAGGAGTCAAAAGAAAGGTGGTTCAACTTGTAGCCATTAAGCACCAAGGAAATTCTTTGAGTATGTTGGGAGAGATAGGAGTAGGCTGGAGACCTAAGACTACACCTAAGAATAAATTGAGATTGAACATGAAAAAAATGTTAAACACTAAGTTAGCTCAGGATAAAATCACAGTAATAGAAGACTCTTATTCCCAAGAAGAGTTAGAAGAGGATGAAATATTGACTATAAGAGAGATTAAAGGTAAGAAATAGGTTCCTTTGAAGGATAATTTTGCTTCAACTAAGACTAAAATTTCAGAGCTATTAAAATAGGTTTGAATGAAAGTAAATTTAATCCATCATCAGGATGATTTGAGGAAGCAGTAGTCAGTGATGATAGGTTTATGTCCAGATGAAGAAAACATTGTAGAACGATCAACTCAATGCATTTTTTAAGGTAATGAATCTCCAGGGGTTCCTGTAACTATGACAAAGAAAGAGAAAAATAATATGAGGAGATATTTAAGAGATTGAAGATTCCTTGGATGCCAGAAGGACTGTTTTCAGCTTCGAAAGGAAAATGTATTGATTATGAGAATGAGAATCTACAAAGAAGCATCAAATAGTATAGGTATCATATAGAATTCCTACATGAAATGAATGAAGGATTAGTAGTATCCAATATAATATTAAGAGAGGATTTAGAATAGGTTAATAGCCATTACCGAGATTTAATTGCAGTCTCCAATGAAGCATTGAAGAGGAAAAGCAAGACACAAAATCTGTGTGCAGAGTTGAAGCAGACTGTTCAAGAAATAACTCAACAAAATTAGGAATTATAAAAAAGAGTTGAAGACCTAGAAGCTGAGCAGCAGAGAACTAGGAGGAAGACTCAAGATTTGGAAGGAATAGCCCTTTTGGCAGAGGCTGCTAAAGATTTGTAAAATGCTTTAAGTGATAGGTGTTGTTAGTTAATTTTTGTAAAGAAATTAGTTTAGTTTGAACAACTTTACTTTGTTAAGTGATTCGATGGTATGACCTAAAAACGTATTTATTCAGTTAGGTAATTGTTTTTTATGTAACCAAGATAAAAGTAGGATTGTAGAATTAAGGAGGGTTCGAATTTTGTACAAGGGGAGGCTGTCAAGCTACCGTATACAGAGCTAAGTTCAAAAACTCTTGTGTACTTTGGATTTCTGATTATGTTATATGTGTAATCTATAAGCCCATTTTATCCTATTTGTTGGTTTCATTTCTAATTGGTGTGATCACTCAGTTTATAAATTCATTTCTTGTTTAAGGTTATTTCTCATGGAATGCTTATGAACTGTGGATGAAACTTAATAATGTTCTTATGTTGTTTCTAGTTTATGTTTCATATATTATACATCTCAGTCTTATATTGTTGCATGATTTAGTATTTGTATTAGCCTTATGATTTTTTACCCTCTTGTTTACAAACTGCACAACCAAAACCCTAAAACCCTGTTTTACTTAGTTTTATTTTATGAGATTGTGTTGGCTTGTTCTTTAGTAGCCTGAGAACAATTTCTGGCACTAACAATAGGTATGCATCAGTGTCATATGTATGCATCTTCATCATCATAATCTCAATGTGCACCATTTATACATCATCATCATCAAGTATACATCATAGTGCATAATGTAGCATCATCACACTATTGTATGCATGTATATCATATTGTATAGGAGTGCATCAACATCATAGAGTGTACATCATTATCACATGCATTATCATAATAAGGTGTATCATATCATAGCCTAAAGCTTATGCAACATCATCATCATAGCCTCCATAATGTATTGAATGACTTCAAATATATATACCAATATATAGCCTCACATAATAAGATCAAAGAGGAACTCTATCCATGAGAGACATGTGTCATCATAAGAGAAACCCAGCAGAATGAACCATACCTTTTTGAAGATCACAAGATGAAAAAAAATTAGAAAAACAAAAATAATTTCTAGATCCTGTCATCTCATAGCCCTCATAACAAGCTTTCAAACAAGCTAAGAAGTTTGTAATTCTGATTCTGGATGAGAAAGATATGTCAATTTTAGTGAAGATGCCCAAAAAAATTTATGTCACACAATTTCGCACTTCTCTCCAAAATGTGCGAAATTCCTAAGAGAAATGGTGATGAAAAAATGAAATGCTTGATATTCTATTTATATGGGTTGTATAGAAAAAATATTACCCTAAGACAACATGCAATTCAAAATTACAAATAATTAAATTCTCTTTTTTTTAGTTGGTTCACCCATAAAGGTTGGGTACCCCAACTTCAAAAATTCATATCTCTTCAATTGTAAGGAACCACGTGACATGGAACATACCATTGGAAATGGAATAAGGGATATCTCCCCATGATGGGTTTATTTGCAATCCCATGGTCCAATACCCTTAAAATATTCAATTTGTTCAGGATGTCAAAGACCCCACACATGAGGGTGCAAAATACTATACCACCAACTACAAGAGTTTCAAAGTCTTCTTCAACATATCAAGGCACGTCCATGGGCTCTACATCCATCTACATCTCAATATCCATATAACCACAAATAGGACCATACATCATCATGGTTGAAGGTATCCATATAATTAAAAACATATACATTGGTTCCACTATATATCTTCATCACTACAAGCGTACCAACACCCCAAAAGAGGGGTACAAAGATCTCACCACTAGTTTGCAACACCTTATGGGATTCATATGCAAGATAACAAGGATACTACATGCCAGTGACCATCTAGAGTCCAAACAACATCAAACCATCATATATGTGGGTTCAATATCTAAAATTTAGAGGACACCAAACACCCCATAATAATGGGTTCCAACATACCACCATAAGTGTGGGTTCCAAGAACTTCATCATGGATTCTTCAACAAGAAAGAGGCATAATAGGATTCTTCAACCACCTCAACCATACTAGGATACTGTCAAGGGTCAATATCCATCATGACATCACCTGTGGGGTCTCCAAACCTTCTGTTGGGGTACCATGACACCATCAAAGCATGAATGACCACAGAATGGGTCAGTAATTCTTCTCCAACCAGTATAGGGTTTCTCCATCATCTACAAGGGCTTCAATACCATCTCTAGGGAATTCAACACCATCAGCAAGGTCTTCATCATCTTCAACAAGGTGGTGGCATCAAGATCGATCCTTGTGGGTATAAGGACCTTGTCAACTGGGTACAAGGACCTTGTCAACTGGGTACAAGGTGCTTCAAGGAACAAACCCACTCTGCAAAGGATCTAAGGCAGTGTTAGTGGGACTTAGTGGGATCAGTGACATCCTATGGGGCCACTGCAAGTCCATGTTGGCATCAATGAAAATTTCATCAACATAAAGGGAACCAAAAGAAATAAAATTAGAATGGAAGAAGGCTTACATGATCAAGATAAAAGATGGCCAACCTTGTTGTAGATACAACATATCCCATGTTTTATCCAAAACATGGGAAGCCCAGTTTTATATGCGAAGGTAATATTTAAATTTCTCAGTCATTTTCGGGTTCCCGTGTTGTTTATCATGGTTTTCTATGTCTTTGTCATGATTTGATTTAGTTAATTTTTTTATAATTTATGAATGTTTTGTGTCTTTTTGGTGAGTTGCGGAAAAGACTATTTTGCTCAAAAATGTGTCTTTCCTGCAACCCGCAATGCGGATTGTGAGAGATTGGTTTTGTGTTTGAACCTTTTTGGTCCCGCAACCTACAATACATATTGTGGGTGCAGAAACATTTTTAATAATTGTAGTTTGTCATCCCGCAACTCGCATCCCCTAATTATGGATTACAGATTGGAGCAAGTAGTTTGATTTATGTTTTTTGTTGAGTGTCCTGCAATTTATGGATTGCAGATTGTGAAAAATGTTAGTTAAAATTTTAAGATTTTTTTATTCCTGCATCCCGCAACCCGCAATTGCAGATTGCAGGAACTCTAATGCACATTAGTTTGTTAAACTTTTGAACCTGCATCCCGCAACCCGCAATTTATGGATTGCAGATTGTGGGAAAGTTAGTAAAATTGAAATCTTGTGACCTGATTCTGTATCCCACAAGATTCGATCTCAACTGTCTATTTCCTTTAATCCTACAACCTGAATTCGACCCGCTGAAAATCTATAAATAGATGGGTTCTTTTTAATTTCTTTATCATTTTTTACTTTCAAAAATTACCTTGCTATGTGAGTTTTTACTACAAAATTTACGAGGGATCATTTTCACAGTTCTGGTCAATTCCAAGTTGGTTTTTCTATCATTTCCACATTTTATTGTTTACTGTTTCTTTATTTCTCACTTGGTCTTGATTTTGTGTTTATGTGTTTAAATAGAGATATTCAATTTTCCAAAATGGCACGAATTACCCATTGCAAGAACACTTAGAAAGACATGCTGACCAAAGACCCAAACTTCAGCATCTTCTTAGACACCAGTGGTAGAATCATCAAAACATACCAAATCAAATAGCCTAAGCTTCACTCAATTTTTGACAACGATGACCTTTCATATATACAAAATGACAAGTTGGCATACCGAAAAATTAGGGATTCTTGTTTACGCACCATTCTTTCCAGACCCGCTATCCTCCCCTATGCTGACGTAGTTAAATGGATTGTAGATCATGAAAACCCTAAAGACCAGTTCTTTAATGGTAGTGTAGGGTCTCAGGTAGATACTTTCCATCCTAAGGTTTTTACCAGAGCCTATGCTCTTAAACCAGTTGTGCAACCCCTTAATGCTGAGTTTTCCCAACATTCTAAGACCAGGTATAATTTTAACGAAATGCTGAAATCCTCGATGAATGAACCTGGTAATTTCTTGCAGAGGGATGACAACCTATACTCGGTCTCCTAGTTTAGAGAGCCTTATTCCTTATTAGCAGCCATGTGATGCAGGCTTTGTGGTCTTCCCAACTGTTTTGTATTTAAAGCTAAATGGGATCCAGTAAGCCATCTTGTCCTAACAAGCGGTGAGTCTTTCCATTGGGTGTCTATCATTTCGTTACAGTTTCAAACAACCATTCAAGATTACCAAAAAGATACTACCCAGAAGAAGCTAAATTTCTTCTTTTCATCCTTTATCATTGAAGTATTCTGCACCAAGTTCCAATATCCCAATTTGGGATGGAACTGGACTTTACTGTACCCTATTGTACCCATTTATTATTCAACACTGTGGGATACCAATTATGAAACTATGTTCTATGATATTTGTGAACACTTTCTAGGTAGTATTTATTTTACAATATTCAAAGAGGAAGCTCCTGCTTTTTCAAAAGCAACCAAAACCTTCATCGCCACAATGGGTGATTGGTATGTTGGTGAACCCTTTTCATACATCAGAATTTGGGGTAGTAATATTGTTTATCTATTTCCCAATATAGTCCCTAACATGTTACTTATTGAAGAGGTCTCCTTCTAGACTGTCATTGATGGTATGTACAAGAAACTTGCCAGTCTTAAAAGGAAGAGTTGGCCTAAATTTCCTTTGGATCTTGGGCCATTAGTCATCCCAACTTCAACTTGGGCTATAGTATTGGGTGACCAAATAGTTTCTTTGAAACTAGGTTTTGGTCTTAAAAGAAAACATGACCCCAATGGGGTAATGGATGCTCATTTAAAACAAAACCATGTCAAGAATGGTTATTCTCATGAGGAAGTTACTAATGACTCCATCTACCAGGGAGTGAATACATTTTCTGAAGTCTTGGCCATGGGTAAGAGAAAAGATGAACATAGAAAAATTTTACAACATCAGCAGGAGCTTAAAAATAAGGTTTTTTTCTACAGAGAAATGGAGTTGCACATCCTTGAAAAGGTAAGAAAAGACAGAGAAAAGAAAGAAGCTCATGAAGCAATATTTCCACCATTGATTACTTATACGAATTGGAACAAGGGTAAAATCCATATGGAAGACCCTCCACATGTAAATATTGCTCAACCATTGAAATATATGATGCAAACATCTTAGCAATCAAAGTAGAAGTTAGCACAGATGACTTCAGTATTGCACACTCAGGTTACTGTAGCTGCTAAGCCTATTGTTGACACTCAAGAAACTACTTCAGTTACTTAGGTGCATGATGATCTAGCAGTAATTGAGGCTAAGCCGCCTAAGAAACAAAAAAATCAGGTTACTTCTTCTCAAACCCCTACCATAGATTTTATTGATTGTGATACTGAAGAGGAAGTTCATTCCCCTGTGCTTGTGATTGAAGAAGTACCTGATAATTTGCAAACAATTATAGATTTATTCCATGATACTGAAATGAAAGATTCTATCAGTAATTCTAGGTTCCTATATTCTACTTTTATTTCTAATTATTCAACTTCGGCATTTCTCCTCTCATCTATCCAAACTCTTTCAAACTCGCCTACTAGGGAAAACCCATGATATTAATTATCTCAAATCTATCACACCTTGACCACTACACTTGACTCTCTCCAAGCCAGTTCAACCCAACATCCCATGCTTCCATCTATTGTTGCAGGTACCCAGTCCTTGAAAGTGCCTCTTCCATTACCATCATTCATCTTTTCATTCTCACCTATTCCTGAGAAAAATTCAGCACCCTCATCATCTCTTCCAACTGTAAACATTTTCATTCCATTCCCTAAAACTTCCATCCTGATCCTCTCTTCAACCTCTGAACCATCAGTTATTCAAAATATCTCTTTTTTCTTGCCTACCTCTCATATTACTATACCTATACCCACTCCCACCATTACTCAAACATCTTCATTGGTTTAAACAATGAATGATACTTCATCATTTACTGAATCAACAGTTGATTTTGAGGAAGATATTATAGTCGCTCTTGGGGATTATTTCTACAGCAAGTCATCCAAGGCAGTGGTCAGAAAAGGAAGGAAAAGAAGCAACGATCAAGGTGGTTTCGAAGCACCTGTTACTAATCAGATAATATGGACTCAGCAGTCCGGTGATCCCCAAGTAGATGTGGTTGATACAACTAAATATTTGGGTGCATTTATAGGTGAAAACCTTGATGTTATTAACACATTGAACATGGATCTTGATAGAATAAAGGAAGAAATAAGCAAGCTAAAAGAAGAACTCGATATAACCAAAAGGGGTCATAACACTTATGTTGTTGATCTTAAAAGGGAATATGAAGACATGTTTAATGAGTTAGAGATGAAGAATACTTATATCTAGGTTGAATTGCATAATGAACAAGCTATAAATGCCACCATTACACAAAGAATAGCTATGCTTGAAAACCAATGTAAATATACGACTGCAAGTGCAGCTTCCTCTGCCTTTTCTAAGTTTTCCCATCAAGAGTTTAAAGACTTTTCCATCCATAATAATCGAGAACGCCGTGAATTATTAATTGAATTTTTTAATGCTCTGGATGACATTATGGAGACTCATGTTACTTTTGGAAAAATGTATGTCACCATTGAGGAGCAAGAAGCTAAGAGAGAACAAGCTTCTAAGTCCTATGATGATATTCTGGACTGGAAGAGATATATGAAGGATAGACCAAAAAATATCACTATCCTTAGCAGTTTTCAGATGAAGAAAGTGAGGATTGTATTGCATGCTTGGATTGAATTAAACAAAATGATTGAAGACACAATTCAAAAGGCACACGCTATGTGTTGAAGGAGATGGTATGTTGTGGACAACTTTATGGAAACATTGCTCTTCCCTACCATGGATATTATTGAGAATGCTTGCCCACCAAAACTAATGATTGAACAGGTTGAACATCGATGCAACGAGGCCAAAGAGAAAATTCAATGCCTTGACCATATCAGTATTGAATATGTGGATCAATTAATTAGACAACCTCTTTCTACTAATGGAAAGATCCACATTTTTTTTCTGCATTTGGCAGAAGATGACTAAAAACAAAATGGAAAGTTTTAAGTGTGATTACCAACTAGGGTTTGATTCAGCGAATTATCCCAACATATATGCCAATTGTTAGGGATTTGGACTAGGTGGAAAGATTTTCTTGGATATTAGTTTCACGTGGATATTTCCAATCCCAGTTTCATGGGGATTTACTCTTTTGTAATTATTATTTAAGGGTATATTTTTCATATAACAAGGGAGAATTTGGAGGAAAAATCAGCTCAAGGGATTGAAGACACTCTGGTTAATGCAAGGTTTGTATTTTGTTGTAGACTTTTTATAATGCAATTATGTTGTTCTCTTGGATATTATTCTTTCTCTTTGATGAAATTTCTTTGATAAGTACTAACTTTTCCACTTCATATTGTTTACTATCATTGTCTAATCTTTTGCAAATTATAAGTACATTGGTCTATAGTTCTGATTTCTTTTTGCTTGTGATCTTTGCATCTATTTTAATGAGTTTATTTAATTAAATTTTTTATCTATTTCTCCAAATGGTTTTATAGGAAATATCCTAAGTAATGTTAATTTTTCAATTTACATATCAGTGATAGGTTGATCTTAAATGTACTAAACATTTAATTTACTGTTAGTCAATTTTAATTGTTGAATAGTAACTTCAATTGATAAGTAATTAATCTCTTTTACACGTATGTTGAATCGACAAAAGGATTATCTACCATTCACCTCAAGTTAACCTGCAAACAAACAAGACACCTTCTTAGAGTAGTATTGTCTTATATTAGATTTCCTTCTTAGTTAGATTCACTTTCATTCAATTCAGTTTCCTTCACTGGGAAACAGATCATTTCTGGATAAAAAATATAAGTGCTAGTGGAGGCCTTTATATCCATGGGAGAGTACTATTCCAAACAAGCTATTCCAAACAAGCTAGGGATAGAACTGTCCTTGCATAGGACCTTTTGAATCCTTTCAGTCTAGTTTTCCCCCCTCTGTTGCAAGCCTTGGAACCCATTCCAGCAACCTACACATTCAAGGCTTCAAAAAATAGCACTAGAAGGAGGGACATAAGTAAATCATGCCTAAACAGAATACTGAAAATCCTCCTCTATAAAGAGAACCAATTTTCACCCGTAGTCACACATAGGAAATTTCATCTGTTGAACAACCGATGCAAGATTCAGCCGCCATCCGTGTTACTCCTGTTACTAAACATAGAACTTCGAGGGGTAAGTACGTCCTTGTATCACCTACTTTGGGCCCCATTAAAGTCAAAAAATTGCTAAATGGTAATTCTGATATCATTTCCGGGATTTGACAGAGGTTTTCTTAGGGGTGTCTCAAGATCCATGATCCCCAAACCGATAGTCGAGATAACCACAGTTCAGGTGACCGAAACACTGAAGAATGTACCAATTATTGTAGTCCTCCATCGACCCATGGATTATATCTTGACTCATTATTTCAAGAAAAAAGTACTCCTCGATGCAACATCGCAATGGGTGGACCTCTACTTTCACCCCCTTCTTCTTCATCCTCATCAAATGAATCATCATATTCAAAATATTCCAGTTCATCAGAAGAAAACATCCCAATGGGTGACAGACGACCTGATAGACCTTGGTTAGATCAAGATGTAGTATCTTTCCTGGTGATCAACATAGATTACCTAAGAATCCTGAAAAGTGGCTTCCAAAGTATAACCCTTGTGATAAATCCCTATAGAATATCACATTAAAACCTTTATGCGACAAATTAGACTCAGAAATGTCATACATGAAGATGTAGTCTACAGGTTATTTCCTTATACTTTTGAAGGTAGAGCTTCCACCTAGAATTTTTCTTTGGAAGATGGATCTATACCATCATGGGATGATTTCGCGGCACTCTTTACTCAAAAATTCAGGGATGAAAAGACCCCAGAATATTTGGTTATAGATCTTTCATCTATGAAAACCAAAGGAAAAGAGAGGGTAAAATACTTCAACCATAGGTTTTCATATCTAAAAATAGAATTCCCGCCACTGCTCTCCCTTTTGAATAATTGTTGGTGGCATATTATATCAAAGGACTTCTGACTCAAATAGATATTTGGTTAAAAGGGCTTGCAAGGAAACCCTGCAAGAGGTTTTCGCTGAAGCCATCCAAGTAGAGAAGGATATGTTTTTCCTTAATGAAAATCCTACCACATTAGCTGAGAAGGCATCCACCTCCTACGGAAAAAAAAAAAAAACTTCCCCAAAACCACTACTACAAACTTTGATCCTTTCAACATGTCTGACATGAAGAAGCCTCTCCAAAAAATTTCCAATGAGATGGTTGATTTAAAGAAAAATAGTAATGAAAGTCAAAATAATAATAGGGGATTTGAAAGGCCACCTTTCAAGAGACCTAATAAACCTACCCAAAATCCACCACCTCCTAATCCCAGTGAAGGACTCACCTCAAAATAAATTTTCTCTATTTTAAAATCTCTGGCCACAAGAACACAGGATGCCCCTGAATCCTCTAATGATTGAACGAACCAAGACTCACAACCACCACAAGAACAAGAAGAAGAATACCAGTAGGTCAGTACTGTAAGTTTCTTTTCTAAGGAATAATAAGAACCTGGGACAGTCTTCAATTTTCAACATCCTCATAACACTAGTTCCATAGGGAAACCCTCTTGGGATCCACCACCTTTAACACTAGTTCCCAATAAAGGTAAAACTATTTCGCAAAAGGATATTGTCATTCCTGAACCAGAGTACAATTTGCATGAATATTTGAAAAGAGTCAAAGAGAATATATCATTATTTGATCTTCTTAAGATCCCTTCTATAAGAGATTCCATTCCTAAAAGTATGATAATCAAACAACCAAGGGAGACTCAAAATAATAACCTTGACTCTCATGCTAAACTAAATAATAAGAATCTTGAAAGTAAGGGGATACCTCCTTTCTTTCTTACATTTGATATTTTCAATAGGATTGTGAATAATTCCATGATAGATTCAGGTGCCTCATCAAATTTTGTGCCTCTCTCTGTTTGCCAAAATTTAAATGAAACTTGGGAACCTTTCCCTATTCAAATTGTCTAGCCTGACAAATCTAAATTTAAAGTTGTGGGAAGACTGAGAAATTTTCGTTGATATTGTCTGCTGATCCTAGGATTCACCAGACAATAGATATCATGATTGCTGACATCCCAGAAGCTTATGGAATGTGGCTAAGTAGATATTGGTCTGAGAAGATGAAAGGTTACTTCACCATCGACTCGTCTCACCTATGGCTACCCCTCAATGGACAACCCAGTAAAATTAAGATCAGTAGGGAACCATTTATGAAGAAAACAGTTGTTGGCCTTGATGGCTCGAATGAATCTATCTCTTACTTCAGCAATCACATTGAACACTTCACATTCGACACATTCTTTGGAGATTTTCCTATTAATTCTTCACTGATCGAGAATGTACAGAACCAGTCACAAATTTCCCATGTTACTTAAGTACCATTATCTAGCACCATTGTACACAATGTATATAATGTTAATACTAATTTTAGGATTGACCCTATTGCATGGACTTTATTTTTTGATGGCTATAGGTCTAAAGATGGGGCTGGTTTAGGTTGTGTCCTAGTTGATCTAAAAGGGACCAAAACTATGATTGCATGCAAACTTGAGTTTGAATGCACCAATAATGTGGCTCAGTATGAAGCACTAGTCCAAGGACTCAGGAAATCCATCAACATGAGTGCGATGGTAATTGAATGCATTAGAGATTCTGAGATCATAGTGAAGCAGGTGAGAAACCAGATACATTGTTTGTCTCATCATTTAATTAACTATCCAAAGTTGATAAGGGATCTTACTAACTCTTTTTCAGAATTCTAAATCAAGCCAGTCCCTAGATCACAGAATTTTGATGCTGATCTTCTGGCCAATACTGCATCTAGGTTGATTCCACCAGAAGGTTTGTCCCCAAAAATGTTTTCAATTGATTTTATGTATAGGCCTTCCATTCTGGAAAATGTGACAAATTGGAAAGTATTTGACGATGATCAGAAAATATTGGACTTTCTCTCAGCTCAGGACACCTTTCAAGGTATGGAAATTGATGAGGATGGATGTGATAAATCCTTGTCTGATATTTCCAACATTATCCCTAAATCATTCATCAACTTAGAGAAATTTTTACGACCTACAAGACAAGTTCAAATGAATGACCAACTGTAATACCCAAGGTTCATCTCTCAAATATGAACCTGTCAACTTGGGCACTGAATAGAATCCTTTCTTCATCAACCTTGGATTTGATTACTCCAATGAAGAAATAATACCTTTTATCAAGTTGTGCAAGGAGTTCAAATACATCTTTGCATGGATGTACAACGAACCGAAAACGTTTGACACCAGTATCATGTATCTTAATATCCCGATGAAACCGGAAGTAAGACCTTACTAGTAGAAGTTGAGGAAGATGCATCCTAGCATGGAACCCTTTGTAAAGAAAGAACTTGATAAGTTATTGACAACATGAATCATATTCTCTATTAGACATACGTAGTGGATTGCTAACTTGGTACTCGTTCGAAAGAAGAATGGGGAAATCAAGCTCTGTGTCGATTTCAGAAACTTTAAAAAAGCCTCCAAGAAAGATAACTACCATGTTCCTCCCATGGAGAAAATCATACAGAATGTAGCTGGGCCTGAGATTTTTTCACTCTTGGAAGGCTTCTCAAGATATAATGAACTCCTATTTTACCTTGATGATTAGTTAAAGATAGCTTTCAAGACCCCTTGAGGAACCTTCGCTTACCCAAGAATGTCTTTTAAGATGATAAATGCAGGAGCTACATTCCAGAGAGCTATGGATATAGATTTTAGGGGTTTGATACACAATTATGTTGTGGTACACTTAGACAATATTATAATTTATTATAAAACATGACATAACATTTTTCTGCTCTGAAACAGGTGTTTGAATGCTGCAGAAGGTACGGGAAGCCTATCTCCATGGTCACAAAAGGTTAGTTATTAGGTTTCATTGTTTCTAAGGAAGGCATGATTATTGATCCAAAGCGCACTAAATCCATTTCAAAGATCGGCCTCCTTGGTTCACAGAAATCCATGCAATCATTCTTGGGTAAGATCAATTTTGTTCATAGGTTCATCCCAAATTTTGCTCAAGTTGTTAAGAAGGAACAAAGAAATTCCTTTGTTGAAATTAGGAAGGCCATTGCAGAAGCACATGCTTTCATGTCTCCATACTTCAACAGAGATTTTATCCTATACACCTTTTCTAATGACTTTTCCAATGCAACTGTCCTAACACAAAAACATCATGATGATGCTGAAATCCCCATTTCTTTTATGAGTTCAACATTCAATGGAGTTGAAATTAACTATTCTCATATCGATAAACAGGTTTATGTGGTTTACAAATTGGTAAAACATTACAGACCCTACCTGTTAAAATCACAGACTAAGGTGATTGTCCCTTATGTGGCCATCTGAAATTTCCTCGTTCAGAAAGAATAGGGTGAGAAAATGGCTCACTAGATGATAGCATTGCAAGAATATGACATGGATATTAGACCACAAAATATTGTCAAAGGGAAAGGTTTGTGTCTTCTTACCACTCAGTCCAACAACTTGAAAAGTTAGTAGTTAAGTGGGAGCAGAAGGAAACTATACCCACAGGTTCTATTAACACCATTGAAACTACAATGTCTGAATGGTATGATCATATTAATTTTTTTCTAAATCATGGGATTTCCCCTTAAACTCTTGACCCCAAAAAATGTAGAGCTTTAAGGTTAAAACTAGCTCCATATCAATTTATTGATGGTATTCTGTTTGGAAAGAACTATCATGGTGTTTTTTTAGATTTGTATATAAGGAACAAGTTGATCATGTAATTTTCAAATTTCATGCAGGACCTACAGGAGGGAATTTCTTAGGAGAGATGACAGCTCACAAGATCCTAAGGGTAGGATATTACTGGCCTACTTTGTTCAGATATGCCCATGCTTACATCCAGAAATGTTAGCCTTGTCAGACGTGTGTTGGCAAAGTTAAAAAACATGCCTTCCGCTTGTAGCCAGTAGCAGTCCAATTCCCATTTCAGCAATGGGGATTGGACTTTGTCGGACACATTAACCTTGTTTCTTCCCTGTAACAAAAGTATATCCTGGAAGCCACATATTATTTCACTAGATGGGTTGAATCAGTTCCCCTCATATAGTACAATACCAACCAAATGATATCCTTCCTAGAAACTCAAATAGTCACTAGGTTTGGTGCCAATGAATATCTAGTTTTCAACAATGCATCTTATTTCACGTCCATTGATTTCACACACTATGCCCTTTAAAAAGGGATTAAACTCAAGTTATATGCCAAGTATTATCCACAAGGAAATGGGATTTCTGAATCTTCTAACAAGAACTTGATAAACATTATGAAGAAAACAGTGGCCATTCCTCATAAATATTGGCATACCCAACTTTACAATGATCTTTGGGCAGACCGAATTACCCCGAAGGTAGCCATTGGGAATTCTCCTTACTGTTTAGTTTATGGGAAGGAAGCCATCATGCCATCAAATCTTACTATCCCCTCATTACAACTAGCCTAATATATTCAAGAAGATGATTCATACCCGCTTTAGCAAAGGATTGATACTCTGCTTAAGTTAGAAGAACATAGAGAAAAGTCCAAAAATAAACTATATCAACATCAATAGTTAGTTAAAAGATGGTTCAATTGAAATATTCTTCTAACAGAGACTTTTTAGTAGGGGATTTGGTATTGAGATGGGATAAACAACATTCGGACAATAAAGAATATACAAAGTTCCAACGCCTTTGTCTAGGACCTCTCATTGTTACAAAAAATATTGGTCCTAGCACTGTTCGGTTGCAAACACTGGAGGGAGTCATTGATACTTACCCAGTGAATGTTTCCTTCCTAAAAAATTATTTTTTCTGAACATTTTGATACATTATGTATATAGGTTTGGTGTGTTCATTTTTTCATTTTCTTTGTTTTGATTGATTTTCCCGATATCAGTAGGTGGTTTAATAATGTCTACACATTTGGTAATGGTTGTTGATTAGTTTGTCTCAAGGTTGCAGTACTCCTAATTTTAGTTCATTGTTAGTTTCAGCCTTTTCAGCCTATGTCAGGATTTTTTTTATATAGAATTGACAACCAATTAATTGCAGGATTTTTTATTGATACATTCTCATCTTGGTCAAAATATTTACATATGCTTTATTCATGTAATTGTGGTTGTGGAGGTAATTTGTTCTTCCTATCTCAGTTTTTATTAGTGCAATACAACATATCTTTATAACCTGGTCAACCTTTCCTGCTCTGGATCCTATCATAGTCAGATTGAAAATTATTTTCGTTAACGATTGTGGATTGCAAGATGGGGGGTCTTATCACAAACCAGCCCATTAGGTTCATAGCTGCTTGGTGGAATGACATATTCACCATCAAACTGGGGAGGTCACTTTCAGTCTCTACTCAAAGATGGAAGATCCTATCATAGGTCAGTTCATTCATGATCTACAAAGAATCAATGAGAAACACTAGAATTATGTGGATATCAAGCCATGGTCATGTCTTGTAAGTCACAGTCAAATAAATTCATGTTTTCTACTGTAAAGGAAATTGTTGTACATAAGGATAGGGGGGTCTTATCACAAGCCAACCCTTCCATGATCATAGGTTTTATGTTGGACTAAAATTATTAGTAGATGGTTACCAGGACATGATAGTTGTTTTCAGCGGTACAACTGGAAGACAAGGGGGTCTCCTTACCGAGATGGCTTGTTCAGTTTCCATATCAGGCTTGTGAATGGAACTGATTACCAAATCGAGGAAGTGGTCTTATGTCAATGAAGTCTTATAGGCTTTATTTTAAAAAAAAGAATCTAATTAAAAATCAAGGTGACCTCTGTTTGGATGTCCAAAGTAGTCATAGGTTTTCTCCCTCGTTCAATTCAAATTGTATGCCTATGATTTCCTAAAGGTAAAGAGTCCTTATTATTTATTATACCTCCTTATCAAATTTAATCCATTCTTAATGGATCATTGATGGATATACATCAATCATTTTGATAACTCTTAATGTTGGTTACATTCTTTTATAAAACAATTCTAAAATTTTAGGCTGAAATATTTGTTTACTGACATGTTCTTATTTGAAAGGAAATTCTTATTTACAGAGATAACTAGATAGTCCCATCTAGTCATCATTTGTTGTAGATACAACAGATCCCATGTTTTATCCAAAACATGGGAGTCCCGATTTTATATGCAAAGGTAATATTTAAATTTCTTAGTCATTTTTGGGTTCCGATCTTGTTATCATGGTTTCTTATGTCTTTGTCATGATTAGATCTAGTTAACTTTTTAAAAATGTATGCATGTTTTTGGTGAGTTACGGAAAAGACTAATTTTTCCCAAAAATGTGTCTTTCTCACAACCCGCAATGCGGATTGCGAGAGCTTGGTTTTTTGTTTGCAACTTTTCGATCCTACAACCTGTAACCCACAATACGGATTGCGGGTGTGGAAACATTTTTAATAATTGCAATTTATGATCCCACAACATGCATCCCCCAATTGTAGATTATGTATTGCGAGAAGTAGTTTTATTTATGATTTGTGTTGAGTGTTTCTGCAAACCACAAACCACAATTTGCGTATTGTGAAAAAAGGTTAGTTAAAATTTTAATATTTTTGTATTCTCGCATCCCGCAATGTGCAATTGTTATATTTTTGAACCCTCATCCTAAAACTCAGAATTTGCGGATTGTAGGAAAGTTAATAAAATTGAAATATCACAACATAATTCTGTATCCCGCAAGATTCAATCCCGGTAGTATATTTCTTTTAATCCTACGGCTTGAATTCAACCTGCTGAAAATCTATAAATATATTGGTTCTTTGTATTTTCTTTATCATTTTTTACTTTCAAAAATTACCTTGTTGTGTGAGTTTTTACTGCAAATTTTACCAGGGATCATTTTCATAGTTCCAATCAATTCGAGGTTGTTTTTTTTGTCATTTCCACATTTTATTATTTATTATTGCTTTATTTCTCAATTTGTCTTGATTTTTCATTTATGCATTTAAACAGAGTTATTCATTTTTACAAAATGGCATGAATTACTTGTTGCATGAACACTCACAAAGACATGCTACCCAAAGACATAAACTTCGGCATCTTCTCAGACACCAGTGGTAGAATCACCGAAACCTACCAAATCGACTGGCTCAGGGTCTACTCAATTTTTGACAGCGATGACCTTTCGGATATACAAAATGACCATTTGGCATATTGGAAAATTAGGGATTATGGGTTACACCCCATTGCTTCCAGACCCTCTATCCTTCCCTATACTAACGTGTTGACGTAATTGTAACTTCAAAATGTATTCACTTGTATTTCTTATCTATTGTAACCTGATGTTTATTTCAGGATGTTATCATGTTATGTCGTGCCTCGATGTTCTGATCGAGAGAATCAATAATGTAAACAAGTCATGTCAAGTCATTGTGGGTAACCCTCCTATTGTCTAAGGGTTAAAGTCCCGCAGTTCCGGGGCACTAGGGTTATTAGACTCTCCTAGGAGAGGTTGGCCCTGGTAGGGTTTTAGTCATGTCGGGATTAGTATAAATAGAGATCTGGACTCTCTATTTAGCACACATCACAAACACACTCAGGTGTAGCGCATAGTTGACGAAGGAGAAGACACTGGGGCTAGACAAGAAGAAGTTTACTACTGTCGGGAGAGCATCTTACTATTTTGTGGTTTTACCTTTTGTGTTGATTCTATCTATAAGGAAGTTGCGGGGTTTTCTCCATTTATTGTTTCCCCGAAGAAAAAACACTATGTTCATTGTCTCTTGTGTTTGATTGTTGTACTTGTTGTTCTCTCAGTTAACGATCCTAACATAATGCTAGCTTGAATGTTGAAAAACTAACATGGTATCAGAGCTAACCTGAGAAGAAGACACTGTGCAGCTGTAGGAACTAGGGTTTCCTACTTTGTGGATCTCTCTCCACAGATTTTCAGCAAAATTAAGGTGGAATAACTCTCCTTCTTAGGGCCATCTTTCTGTCGAAGCAGAATCCAATTTTGAGTTTTTTCAGTTTTGGACTCGACACTACTGCCGAAAATTAGGGGTTTTCACTGAAGAGGAATTTTTCAGTGAGCCCAGCCCTTGATTGATCTCCTCCCCTAAATCGAAGTGAGGGATCAATTTCAAATCATTTGGTTGGACAAAACTCTGAAAAAGAAAAACCATAATTTTCTCCTGAACCAGCTCTACAAGATTTCAGCTCAAAATTCAGATCTAACATCTTGACTTGGTAAGATCTAAAATATTTTGTATTTCCATTTGAGGTTCTCAGTTAAGATGTCTCATCACACCAATCTTGATGAAAAGCTTGAGGGAGATGATAACTTCCGATCTTGGAAGTATAGGATCTCCCTGGTCTTGGAAGAGAATGAGTTAGACTCCTACATCCATGAGGAGGTTCCAGTTCCCGAGGGAGATGAGGCTAAGGCCTTGCATAAGAAGAAGTTGGTTATGGCAAAGAGAATCATTGTTGATTCTATCAAGGATCGTCTCATACCATAGGTGTCCTCCCTAAAGACACCTAAAGCTATGTTTGATGCCCTAACCAAATTGTTTGAAGGGAAGAACATAAACCGGAAGATGACTCTCAGAAACCAAATAAAGAATGTGAAGATTCAGAATGCAGAAACAATCCAGTCTTACATCACAAGAGTTTCTTAGATCAAGGAACAACTAGAAGTAGTATATTGTGATGACCACCTTGAATGGCCTCCCTAGGTCATGGGATTCTTTCATCCAAGGAATATGTGCTAGAAAGAAGTTATTCAAGTTTAGTAGACTATGGGAAGAGTGCTCTCAAGAAGAAGCTCAGATAGCAGCTCAAGAATAAAATATGGGAAGTGAAGATCAAGCTCTCATGGTACACTTGAAGTCAACCAAAAGAATATCTCATCACCCTAGAGGTAAGCACTAGCACAAAGATAACACTAGAAAATATTTGTCTAGATTCATATGTTATGCATGTGATGAAGCAGGACATTATGCAAAGAATTGTCCTAAGAAACAAAAACTAACAAAAAGGAGCAACAAAAGAAGACATCATGCTCATGCTATAGAGGATGACGAACCATCCAAGAAAAGAACCAAATATGAAAGTGAATATTCTTCAAGCGAGGATGAATATGTTTTGATTTCCACTCTCACAGGAAACATTACTCATGGAAGCAATGATTGGCTCATAGATAATGGAGATTCCAAACATATGACAGGATTCAAGGAATCCTTTGTGAGACTATCAGAACATGAATCACCTCACAAGGTGAAGCTGGGAGATGACTACCAATATCCAATAAAAGGTAGTGGGGAGTCTTCCTATAAACTAGACTCTTGAAAGTCTCTAACAATGAAGGAAGTATTGTTTGTGTCAGTACTCAAGAAGAACCTCCTCTCCATATCAGCATTAGATGTGAAAGGAATGTGGTTTGCATTCATAGATGGTCAAGTCATCATGTGGCCAAAAGGAAAGACTATCGATGATGCAGTGGTGATTGGAAAACAAGAAGGAGGATTGTACAAATTAAAGGGTCATCTAAAACAAGCCCTGGTCCATGACATAGTACAACCAAGTGAACTTTGGCATAGAAGGCTTGCACATGTGCATTACATAGCACTACCTATTTCAAGAAAAGTTGTTGAAGGTTTTCTAGAAATCCAAGCAAAACATGATGGGGTCTGCAAGGGATGTGAGAAAGGAAAGAATACAAAGAAGACATTTCCAAGCAGTGAAAGCAAAGCAAAAGGAATCTTGGAAATCATCCACTCTGATCTATGTGGACATATGTCATCAAACTCACTAAGCAGGTATGCATATTATGTTTCCTTTATTGATGATTTTTCTAGGAAGACATGGGTTTACATCATGAAGAACAAAGATGAAGTATTCAGCAAGTTCAAGGAATTCAAAGCCTTGATCGAGAATCACACTGAAAAGAAGATTAAGACTTTTCAATCAGATAATGGCAGAGAGTTCACTTCAAATTAATTCAAAGAGCTATGCAAAGAATTGGGGATTAAGAGGGAGTTGTCCACCCCTTATAATCCACAACAGAATGGGATTATGGAAAGGAAGAATAGAACTATCATGGAAGCTGCAAGAGAAATGCTTCATGATCAAGACCTTCCTATGCATCTTTGGGTGGAAGTTTCTCAAACAGCGGTGTATGTACAGAACCATACTCCACATAGAGTACTCAAGAACAAGACTCTTGAAGAAGTCTTCTCTGGCAAGAAACTAGAAGTCAGTCATCTCAGAATATTTGGATGTCCAGTGTACATACACATTCCAAAGGAGAAGAGGACTAAATTAGATCCTTCAAGAAAGAAGGGTATATTTGTGGGATACTCTAAAAGCTCGAAGGCTTACAGAATATACTTCCCAGGATTCAAGAATATTGACATCAGCAGGGATGTGACATTTGATGAAGACACATCTTACAACAAATCCAGAAATAAACCTACTAAAGAATCCGAAGAAGAAGAAGCACCCAGAGTTCATGATACAACCATGAACAAAGAAGCTCAAGAAGAATATCAAGAATTTGAATAACCACAAAGACCTGTAGATCCACCTCTGGAGAAGAATCCTCATAAAAGGAAACATGCTTGGGTACGAGAACTTATCCAGGGTGCAGAAAGATATGGGGCTCCAGAAGAGAATCACAGAGAAAGAAAGAGGAACAGATCCTACTCTGAGTATGTAGCATTACTATGTTATTTCATTGATAAATAACCTTCCAGTTATGAAGAAGCACCAGAATGGAAAGAATGGAAGGATGCTATGATCAAATAATATCAATCGATCATGAAGAATGATGTTTGTGATGTTGTCCCAAGACCAGAAGGGAAGTCAATTGTAACTTCCAAATGGATCTACAAGATAAAGCATGCTACAGATGGTAGCATTGAAAAATATAAGGAAAGATTTGTGGCTCAGGGTTTCTCTCAGAAAGAAGGAATAGATTATGAAGAAACCTTTGCACCTGTATCCAAGTACACTTCCATCAGATCAGTACTTGCTCTAGTTGTAGTGATGAAATGGAGGATACACCAGATGGATGTCAAGACTGCTTTCTTGAATGGTGTAGTAGAAGAGGAAGTGTATGTAGAACAACCACTCGATTTTGAGACACATGACAGGGAGTCTCATGTGTGCAAATTGAAGAAATCCCTATATGGTTTGAAACAGGCACCTAGGACATGGTATGGCAGAATTGACAGCTTTCTATCTATTTTGGGATTTACCAAGAGTAAAGAAGATTCCAACCTTTACTACAAGGTTGAAGATGGCAACCCAATGATGCTTCTACTATATGTAGATGATCTATTTGTGATAGGTATGGATGGGTTGATTGCTGATACGAAGAGAAAGCTTGTTGTCGAGTTTGAGATGAAGGACTTGTGTATGATGCACTATTTTCTAGGTATGGAGGTGTGGCAGAGTGTAGATGGAATCTTCCATGGACAAGGGAAGTATGCAGTAGAGATCCTGGACTGCAAAGCTATGGCCACACCTATGGCATCAAATCTGAAGCTGTTGAGTGATGCTTCATCAGAGTTGGTTGATGCTACAGTGTAATGTCAGATGATTGGGTCCTTGATGTACCTGACAAACACAAGACCAGACATTTGCTTTTCTGTGAACACCTTGAGCCAATTCTTGATAGATCCGAGAAATGTTCACTTGATTGCTACAAAGCATATTCTGAGGTACTTGAGGGGTACGGTTGATTATGGGCTCAAGTACGATGCGAAACATAAGATTAAACTAGAGGGTTATGTTGATTCAGATTGGGAAGGTAGTTTCATCGATAAGAAGAGCACTTCAGGGTGTTGCTTCAGTATGGTATCAGGTGCGATCTCCTATTTTAGTAGGAAGCAATCCTGTGTGGCACTGAGTACAGCTGAAGTAGAGTATGCCGCAGCTTGTTTAGCTAGTTGTGAAGCAGTATTGCTACGGAAGCTATTGTCTGATTTATTTGATCTCCAGATGGATGCTACTTGTATACATTGTGACAACCAGAGTTGTGTGAAGTTTTTAAAGAATCTATTGTTCCATGACAAGTCGAAGCATATTGAGTTCAAGTATCACTATATCAGGGATATGGTGCAGAGAGGAGCAGTGAAGCTCCAGTATGTTGCGATAGAGGAATAGATAGTTGATGTGTTGATGAAGCCATTGGCTAGGGTGAAGTTCGAGTACTTCAGGGAGATGCTTGGTGTTCTCCAGATAGAGGTTTCCTCCAAGGGAAATTGATGAGTCCCATAGCCATTCTGACAAACAGGTCAGATGTAAGGGCTAAGCCATTATATCATGGTGAGAGGATTTGGTTCCTTCCATGTGAGATATGAGTGCCAACTACCATTCTGGGAATGGAGGTACCTAGTCAGTTACCAGGAATGCTCAGTCTGAGACTAAAAGGGCCATTCTGACAAGTAGGTCAGATATAAGGGCTGAGCCATTCCATCATGGCTAAAGGATTAGGTTCCTCCCATGTCAGATGTGAGTGCTGGCCACTCTAACGAGTAGGTCAGATGTAAGGGCTACTGCCACTCTTCGAGAGAGTGGAGGAACCTGGTCCATTACTAGGTAGCTTAGTCTGGGACTGGGGGCCATTCTGACGAGGGTGTAGAATTTGGTTCCTACGAGGTCAGATGTGAGTGCACACCTTTCTAACAAGTAGGTTAGATGTGAGTGCTGGCCATTCTGATATAGGATGAGCTCCTACATAGATGTAAGGGATACTGCCTTTCTAACGAGTAGGTTAGATGTGAGTGCTGGCCATTGTGATGTGAGTGTAGGATTAGGTCCTACATGATTAGATATAAGGGTTACCGCCTTTCTGATGAGTAGGTCAGATGTGAGTGCTAGCCGTTCTGACGAGTAGATCAGATGTAAGGGCTACCAAATACCTACGAGGAGGTAGGAATACACCTAGCATGAAAGAAGGCTGGCTCTGTAGAACTTTCCATGACAAGAAGAATCATGAGATAGCACATATGATGATGACCAGAGGAGATCCAAATCGAGCTATGATCTAGATCCAATTATGATGGATCTGAGAGATCCATATCGAGTGATGATCCAAATCCAGCAGTGATGATCCAGATCGAGTGATGATATAGATCTAGTGATAATGTCTAGTTATGATGATCCAGATCAAGTGATGATCCAAATCCAGTGATGATGTCCAGTTATGATGATCCAAATCGAGTGATGATCCAAATCCAAAAAAGAAGATGGCATGAAGATAAAGATGACTTGAAGACAAGATGACTTGGATATGCAGATGATGAGAATATCCAGAGAAGAAGACCAGTGATGAAAATTGTGTCGAGAGAATACCTTCCTAGTTAAGAGGGAGTGTTGTCGTAATTGTAACTTTGGAATGTATTCACTTGTATATCTTATCTATTGTAACCCGATGTTTATTCTGGGATGTTATCATGTTATGTCATGCCCTGATGTTCCGATCAAGAGAATCAATAATGTAAATAAGTCATTTCAAGTCATTGTGTGTAACCCTCCTATTGTCTAAGGGCTAAAGTCCTCGCAGTTTCAGGGAACTAGGGTTATTAGAATCTCCTAGGAGAGGTTGGTCCTAGTAGGGTTTTAGTCATGCCGAGATTAGTATAAATAGAGAGTTGGACTCTCTATTTAGCACACATCACAAACACACTCAAGTGTAATGCATAGTTGAGGAAGGAAAAGACACTGGGGCTAGACAAGAAGAAGGTTACTGTTGTTGGGAGAGCATCTTACTGTTTTGTGGTTTTACCTTTTGTGTTCATTCTATCTCTAAGGAAGTTGTGGGGTTTTCTCCATTTATGGTTTCCCCGAGGAAAAAAATTGTGTTCATTGTCTATTGTGTCTGATTGTTGTACTTGTTGTTCTCTCAGTTAAAGATCCTAACATAATGTTAGCTTGAATGTTGAAAAACTAACATGACACAGTTAAATGGATTGTATATCATGCAAACCGTAAAGACTGGTCCTTTAATGATAGTGCAGGGTCTCAGGTAGCTACTTTATGTCATGAGTTTTTAACTAGATCCTATGCTCTTAAACTGGTTGTGCAACCCCTTAACACTGATTTTTCCCAATATTCTAAGACTAGGTATAATTTTAATGAAATGATGAAATGAATAAAACTAGAAAGTTCTCATAGAGGGCTGACAACCTATATCCAGTCTCCTAGTTTAGAGAGCCTTATTCCTGATTGGAAAACATGTTATGCAGGCGTCATGGTCTTCTCAACTGTTATGTGTTTAAATCAGAATGGGCTTTGGTAGCCCATCATGTCCTAACAACTGGTGAGTCTTTCCCTTGGACATCTATCATATAGCTGGAGCTTAAAATAACCATTCAATATTACCACAAAGCTATCGTCCGGAAGAAGATGAATTTCTTCTTTTCAGCCTTTATCATTGAGGTATTCCACACAAAGTTCCAATATCCCAATTTGGGATGGAACTGTACTTTACTAGCCCCTCCTGTACCCATTTATTATTCAGCACTGTGGGATACCTATTATGCAACTATGTTCTATGACATTTATGAAGACTTTATGGGTAGTATTTATTTTACAATATTCAAAGGGGAAGCTCCTTCTTTTTCAAAAGAAGCCAGAACCTTCATCGCCAAAATGGGTGATTGGTATATTGGTGAATCCTTTTCATACGTCATAATTTGGGGTAGAAATAATGTTCATCTATTCCCCAAGATATTTCCTAACATGTTAGTTATTGAAGAGGTATCCTTCCAGATTGTCACTAATGGTGTGTACAAGAAAATCGTCAGTCCTAAAACAAAGGGTTGGCCTAAATTTCCTTTGGATATTGGGCCATTATTCATCCCAAATTCAACTTGGGATGCAGTATATGGTGACCAAATAGTTTCTTTGAAATTGGGTTTTTGTCTTAAAAGAAAACATGACCCTAAGGGGTTTTTGGATGCTCATTTCAAACAAAACCATGTCAAGAATGGTTATGCCCATGAATAAGTTCCTGATGACTCCATCTACTAGGGAGTGAACATATTTTCTGAATTCTTGGTCAGGTCTAAGAGAAAATATGAACAGATCCAAATTTTACAACATCAACAAGAGCTTAAAAATAAGGTTTTAGTCCACAGAGCAATGGAACTGGACATCCTTGAAAAGGTAAGAAAAGACAGAGAAGAGAAAGAAGCTCAAGAAGCAAGAGATCCACTAGTGATTACTTATTCGAATGGGAAGAAGGGTAAAACACCTATGGAAGACCCTCCATAGGTAAATATTGTTCAACAATTGAAAGCTATGATGTAGACATCCAACAATCAAAGCAAAAATTAGCACAAATGACTTTAGTATTGGACACTCAGGTTACTCCAGCTACTAATCCTATTCCTCACACTCAAGAAACTACTTCAATTACCTAGGTGCGTGATGATCTAGCAATAGTTGAGGCTAAGACGGCTAAGAAACAAAAAACTTAGGTTATTGCATCTCAAACCCCTACCATAGATTTTATTGACTGTGATACTGAAGAGGAAGTGCATTCCACTGTGCTTGTGATTGAAAGAGTAACTGAGCATTTGCAAACAGTTATAGATTTGTTCCATGATAATGAAATGAAATATTCTATCCATAATTCTAGGTTCGTAGAATCCACTTATGTTTCTAAATCTTCAACTTCAGCATTTCCCCTCTCATATATCCAAACTCTTTCAACCTTTCCTATTGGGGTGACCCCATCATTTTCATTATCTCAACTCTATCATAGATTGACCACGACACGTGCTTTTCTCCAAGCTAGTTCAGCCCAACATCATATGATTCCATCTACTATTGCAGAGACCCAGTCATTGAAAGTCCCTCTTCCATTACCATCATTCATCTTTTCATCATCACTTATTCCTGAGAAAATTTTAGTACCCTCATCATCACTTCTAGCTGCAAACATTTGCATTCAATTCCCTCAAAAATTCCATCCCAATCCTCTCTTCAACCTATAAACCATCAGTTATTCAAAATATCTCTTTTTCCTTGCCTACCTTTCATGATACTATGCCTATACCCAATCCCACCATTACTCAGACATGTTCATTGGTTTCAATAGTAATGAGACTTCATCATTTAGTGAATCAGTAGCTAAGTTTGAGGATGATATTAGAGTCCCTCTTGGGGATTATTTCTATAGCATGTCATCTAAGGCAGTGGCCAAAAAAGGAATGAAAAGAAGAATATATCAAGGTGGTTTTGAAGCACATGTTGCTAATCAGATAATATGGACTCAGTAGTCCGGTGATCCCCAGGTAGATGCAGTTGATACAGCTATAGCTTTTGGTGGATTTACAGGTGGGAACCTTGATGCAGTTAACACATTGAACAGAGAGCTTGATATAAGAAAGGAAGAAATAAGAATTCTAGAAGAAGAATTGGATAGAACCAAAAGGGAGCATAACACTCATGTTGATGATCTTAAAAGGGAACCTGAAGACAGGTTTAATGAGTTACACCTGAAGAATGCTTCTCTCTAGGATGAATTACATAATGAACGGGACCATTACAAAAAGGATATCTATGCTTGAAAATAAATGTGAAGATGAAACTGGAAGTGCAACTTCCTATTCCTTTTCTAAGTCTTCCCAGTAAGAGTTTAAAGACTTGGCCACTTAGATTAATCAAGAATACCATGAATTATTAACTGAATTGTTTAATACTCTGGATGACATTATGGAGACTCATGTTTATTTTGGAAAAATGTATGTCACCCTTGAGGACCAGGAATTTAATAGAGAACAAGCTTCTAAGGCCTATGATGATATTGTGTACTAGTAGAGATATATGAATGATAGAGCAGAGAATATCACTATCCTTAGTAGTTTTCATTTGAAGAAAGTGAGGACTATACTTTGTGCTTGGCTTGACTTGAACAGAATTATTGAAGACATAATTCAGAAGGCACAGGATATGTGTGTAAGGAGATGGTATGGTGTAGAAAACATTATGGAAACATTGCACTTCCCTACCATGGATCTTATTGAGAATGCTTGTCCACCAAAATTAATGGTTGAATAGGTTGAACACCGATACAACGAGGCCAAAGAGAAAATTAAATGCCTTGACCATATTAGTATTGAATACATCGATCAATTAATTAGACAACCTCTTGCCACTAAGGGAAATACCACATTTTTGTCTGCATTTTGCACAAGCTCGCTAAAAACAAAATGGAAAATTTTAAGTGTGATGCCTAACTAGGGTTTGAGTCAACGAATTATCCCAACATAGATGAATTGTTAGGGATTTGGACTAGGTGGTGATATTTTCTTGGCTATTAGTTTCATGGGGATTTACTCTTTTGCAATGATTATTTAAAGGGTATATTTTTCGTCTAATAGGGGGGGAATTCGAAGGAGGAAAAATCAGCTCAATGGATTGGAAACACTCTGATTAATGCAGAGTTTGTAATTTGTTGCAGACTTTTTATAATGCAATTATGTTATTCTCTTGAATCTTCTTCTATATATTTGATCAACTTTCTTTGATAAGTATTGATCTTTCCACTTCAGATTGTTTGCCATCACTATCTAATCTTTTGTAAATTATAAGTACATTGATCTATAGTTCTTATTTCTCTTTTCTTATGATGTGTGTATCTGTTTTAATAATTGTATCCAATTAAAAATTTTATCTATGTCTACAAATGGTTTTATAGGAAATATCATTAGTAATGTTAATTTTTCAATTGACATATCAGTTACAGGTTGATCTTGAATGTACTAAAGATTTAATTTACTGTTAGTCAATTTTAATTGGTTAATAGTAACTTAAATTGATAAGTAATTGATCTCTTTTACATATATGTTGAATTAACAAAAGGCTTATCTACCATTCACCCCAAGTTAACCAGCAAACAAACAAGACACCTTCTTAGAGTAGTACTGACTTATATTATATTTCCTTCTTAGTTAGATTCACTTTCATTCAATTCAGTTTTCCTTCACTGAGAAACAGATCCTTTCTGAACCAAAACCATAAGTACCAACGGAGGCCTTTATATCCATGGGAGATTACTATTCCAAATAGGATAGGGATAGAATTTTCCTTGTGTAGGACCTTTTGAAGCTCTTTAGTATGGGTTTTCCCCATCTGTTGCGATCCTTGGAACCCATTCCAGCAACCTACACTTACGAGGCTTCAACAAGCCTACTGGACCAAATGATTCAAGGTGGTCCACAGAGTTGGGAACGAGAATAAGCTCTCGTTTGGATATTACCAAATCCAACTTTGCATATCAAGACCGAAGAAATGTTGATTTAGTGATCCAACAAATGGATTTTTTTTTTGAGAATGTTGGTGATAGGATTTCCATTAAATATTACAAGTATAGATTGAGAATTTTGATGAATAAATTCATGCATAAATGTAGGAAATTAAACTTGGATGGAAAAGATAGGGAGGGTAGCTTGAATCCCAAACAGTGGGAATATTTGAAGGAAAGTATGTGTGCTGAATATTTTTTTGAAAAGAGTGCAAGAGGGGAGAAAGGAAGAGATCTTGTCAAGGCTCAATATATTTTGGGTCGGGGCAGCTTGAGAGACAAACAACACATGTGTATGTATATGGTTTTTTTGTTGAATAGTTTATATTGTATTTTGCATTTTTTATGTGTCTATATTTCCAATACATTGTGTGTTGACAATCATTTGTAAGTAGAAGGAACTAATAGAGAACCAAATTTAGGTGAAATGGCTCAATATATGGCATACTTAGAAAATTCTAAAAAAGATTATATGTCAAAAAATCCAATAGATATTTCCATGTCATCTGTTGAAGTTGAGAGAATTCAAACAAGAGGCCCATCTATTGTTAAAAACCATAGTGAGGATTATAGCAATGAAATGAACCATTGTATAAATGGGTTGTCAGAGAAGATGTTGACCATATCCTCCTCCATTGAACCTCTTATTGTTGCATTCAAATTAAATAAGGGATTTTCTATTGATTCAAATGAAGTAATCTAATTATCATTCCCTTGCAACCATTTTTTCACATGAAATTTTAATCTATGAATGTTTTTATCCATTTCACTTCACTCATGATGCTTTTTTTTAATGGAAATGCTTGTCAATCATAGGAAAAAACTATAAATATGGGTGGTGTAACAATATTAAAAGACCCAAAAGATGGCCATTTACATGCAAAGGTATGTAATAAATTAATAGCAGTTTTTGTGGATATCTTGAAGCCTTATATCTTAGAAAATGCTTTAATTGGTATATTGTTTATTTTTTACAGTGCTGAACAATTCCAGTGGGGCATGAAGTACTCCAGGAACGTGAAAACGTTAAAATATTTTATCCATATGATGGTTCTATTTCCAACATTGGACGAATTCATTCACTTTCTATGATCCATGGAGTGGCACTTGGTCCTAAAGATGCAAATATCAATGTCAACCAATGTCACAAGTAACATCCCACTTCCATATGAAGATAAAATAGATGGATGTATATATTTGAAGGAGAAGGAAATTAATTTCATTCGGTGCCCAAAGAAGTATTTGGAAAATTCATCAAAATAGAATATTTGTATGTTCTTGTCATAGATATTGATGTTCTTGAAGTTCAGGTTGTTAAGAGTATTGAGTAGTACTTGACTCTTTGTTTAGGACTAGTCTATGTAGTATAATTTTATTGGTTTTCTTATACAAGACTGTTGAACAATGTTGTGTAACTTCATATCTTATCCCTATTTTATATGCTAGCTTGAGAGTGATTACTTTATTATCATTATTTCATATGTGTGCATGCGTGTGTGTGAGTGTGTGTGTGTGTGTGTGTGTTATATTACAGTCACTAGAAGTGTTTCATAGTTGCTTCTCTTTTGTCTTGTAGACTGTTATATATACCATATATATCTTTTACAACTAAAATTGTTACCAAAGTGATGAATCAACTTGTATATGTGATAACAAATGCTTTTTTCTTTTTGTCCATTTATAATTTTATTACATGTGCAGGAATAAAATTTATCCAGTTTGGACCTTCCTTATATGGTGATGATAAAACTTATATCTATTGTATGGAAAACCTCTGGACTATATACCTCGAGAGAGAAGATAAAAGTTTGACTCTTGGTCTTGTGGGTAAAAGGGTTATTTCCCCACCTTGATTGTACACCTCGGTCTTGTTGGTGAAAGGGTTATTTCCCCACCTTAATGGAACACCTTAGTCTTATGGGTGAAAGAGTTGTATTCCCACTTTTTTATGACCACTCTTGTTGACCTATGATCTTGTGTTAAACGTTGTTGGTCCTTATGCTGGCGGCTCCTTCTCCTAGTGTGGTAGCTTGACCTTTTTGTCATGATGACTTACGTTTATTATTATGTTCTCCTTTTCAACCTCCTTGAGGTTGCTACTATATATGGAAGTGTGCCACACTCTGATGGATGTGGTAGAGTATGGGTTAAGGTTGCCTCTACACATTTGAAATGAGCTTCTATTTTCTTGATTTATGATTGTCCTAAAATACTTCCATTTATCACCGCAATGGGATTGAAAGTTCATCCGCATTTCTATATTTCTTTTATGATACCTTTGGGGATGTATTTGTCTAACTCTTTCTTGTAGCTACCTATCTAACTTTCTCTCAGGTATGTTCATTGTTTCATTAGTGACTTATATCATAAG
>LPNX010452488.1:134282-152937 GCA_001517045.1 Pseudotsuga menziesii
CATAAAAAAAATATAGAAATGCGGATGAACTTTCAATCCCATTGCGGTGATAAATGGAAGTATTTTAGGACAATCATAAATCAAGAAAATAGAAGCTCATTTCAAATGTGTAGAGGAAACCTTAACCCATACTCTACCACATCCATCAGAGTGTGGCACACTTCCATATAAAGTTTGACTAGGTGCATAGTGCATGGAAAACTAGTCATTTTTGCAGAGAAATCTAAGCACGGTGTAAGAGATTATTAAGAAATTTAATTAAAACAGTTCAGAATGATGTATAATTTATGGAGAAATTAAATCATATCATAATATGTCCATGAGATTCTAAATACATCTCACAATAATCTCATAGGTATCCTCTCATAGTAAAACTCCTGAAAGTATGGCTTCCGAGCTAGGAAACCAAGGAAAATCGAACCATGAACCTACCGAACTTTGTGAATGACCTGAAAGTGATCTGAGCCTAGTATTGAAAAATATATTGGACATAAGTACATTAACCATATAATATTGGGGTCAAAATTCCCATTAAATTCCTCCAAGAATTGCCAAAATATCATAGAAAGGAGAGAAGGAAGGAAGAATAATGAATGTCAGTGATAGGAGGCCTCCAAGATCTTCTGAATGATTTGATAATTAGCTAAAGGAAACATCAGAACCTGAAAAAAGTATCTTCAATGGCTGCACTGAAATGAGATACCAAAGCATAAGATTCAATTTCTAAGGGGCACACCACCCAAAGCTACAGTTGAGGCACATCACTCAACCTCTAAGAGAAACTCTCAAACTCAAAACACAAATGATCAAAAGTTGTGATAGTGATGTGATATCATTGCTTTATATAATAATAAGGCTTCAAGGTCTTATTTGGTTCAATAGGTGGACCATGACACTTTCCCATTGTGCCCTCATGAATGAATGAGGAAACTAGCTTGATTTCTTGTTTTTCCCCTTACATGCCTTTTTCTCCCTTTGAAAACATCACCCTCTAAGAGTTTCCTTGTTTTAGACTGAATTGATTTTATCCTCTATAGAAATTGTTCCCTTCCTTCTTCTAGGATGACTTACCTTTTTTCCCTTTTAGAAACTACACCCTCCAAAAGTTTCCTTCGTTTTATCCTAATAGTTTTTCCTCACTTGCCTTCTTTTTGCAATATTGTATTGATTGGGTACTTTTTCTTGGACTTATTGATATTTCTTTATTTTCCCGTAGTTTCTATTTACAATGACAACTCATTGGGTCCACATGTCCCCATGCAACACCTTAGCCACCTAGCACATGTATTAGGTGTAAAAATTAAATAAATGCATAATATTTAATAATGAAATATTTCAAATCCTACTATTGGTAATTATTTTATCAAAATGAACCCATCATTAATTAGATTATTATTCCAGTTGGGTGCTCACAATGAATTTCTTCCTCACGAATTTTTATTAATGCCCTCTATGTGGTGTCTTTGTATATTCTTGGTGTTCCATATCTGTAAGTTTTGTCACATATGGATTCCTATAGTGGTGGTGATCATCCTCCTTCGACGGTTGTTATGGATGAAACTCTACTCATTTAGTGCCTCTCATTCGAATCTCAAATATCTATCTTTAATGATGGTGCAATTTATGGCATCATATTTTCCCATGGGAGATTATTAGGAAACTTGCATTTGTTACTTGATTGGCCTTTGTGTTGTGGCTTCTTTCAAGTGAATCTATTCTATTCAAAGAAAAAAAAGAGGGGTTTCTTGCCATTCAATTTTGTGTTGTTGGTTGCTTTTATTGCTCAAATATGGGTAGGAGATTGCAGTAATTACGTGAGAAGAAAGTTGTTGATCAGTTTCATAAAGAGTTTGTTTATTTACAATCCATTGTTTCCCTGTTTAGGACAAATAATGACAAACTAAAGAACCACTTGAGGATTGTTTTTATTGAGAAATCTCAAAAGGTTGATTTCCTTCAAAGAAACATGGAAACTTTCTCTGGAGACCTTGAAGACAAATTTGTGGAAAAGGTCAGCCTTTTCAATAATCTGGAAGATGAAGTAAAAGCCTCTCAACAACAGAAAATGATGCCTTAAAGGAGCATGTTTTTAGGTTGGAAGAGACTAATTATGAGCTAACTAATGAGGTTGCACACTTACATGCTTCTGTTGATGAGATTCATGCACAAACAACTTATTTTCATGAAAATGATGACAAGATGTTTGATGAGTATCAAACTTTGAAGGAAGCTTGGGACTCCTTGTTGTTGTAGCTGACTAAGAAGGATTAGAAAATTCAAGGTTGCTGGTTTGTAAACAGGACCTTGAAGAAAAAGTCTCTCGATTGCATAATAGTGAGATGAAAACTGTTGTGCTTCCCAACTCACCTATTAATTATTGTTTCATGCCTGGTTTTAAGTATGTGAATGTATTTGTTCCATCACACGCTTTATTGTCTACAAATGTTTTTGTTTTTCCTAGATTTAAAAAACACACTACATGTATTGGTTCTCGATTGTTGAGAAAAATAGGTTTTACCAGAGGTGGACTTGGGAAGAATGTATAGGGAAATGCCATTCTTGTTTCCCCCAAGTTGCATACATCAAGAGAAGGTCTTAGATATGATGTTGTTTCTCCCTGTTTGTCTTCACTTGGCCTTGCTCAATCATGAAATGCTATATTTGTTCCTAGTGGAATTCAGAGTGAAGAGGAACCTGTTGATAAATGTGTTGTTGAGATGGTTGTTCGTAACAAGCCAAAAATTGAGAATATTGTTATTGCTTCTATTAGTGAACCAAAAGCTCATCCCTCCTATTATGTTCATCCAAAACATAATCATGTTCCATATATATATTCTCATAAGAATCGGGGAAATTGCAAAGAAAACCAATTTCTTGGAAGGATGGCACCTCTTAATTCCAAACTTCCCAAAGAAGATATGAAAGATTTGAACCATGGACGAGTGTTGAATATTCATTGTGGTTAGATTGATGAATGGTATTGGAATCATTTGCATAGATGATTGAGGAATTCATATTGATGTGTATCTTCAGCTGTACAATTGTACATAGTTCCTCTTACATATTATTTACTTTGAGTGGTCCATTGATGTTTGACTAGTGGTGGCAGTCGACTAAAGCTTCGACTAGTTTTCTTTGTGAATTGATATTTGATAGATATCTATTGCTGAATTTTTCTTTTGGTGATATCCTTCAGTTGTGTTTAATGGGGTGAGAATTAGATAATTGAAGGTTTCTTAGCATCACTTTTTCCTATTGTATTCAAGGTTTATTAGCTATTTGTTTTTCATCACTCTTCTTGGAGCCTTAATTTTATTTCCTTTGTTTGTAGTGTTGAGAAGATATTTTTGTACTCTTTCAATAAAGTGGTTGCATGCCACATTTACCAATGAAATGTATTGATTCCTCACTTATAAATGGGTATCTAAAATGGAATTTTTAGTCGGAATCCATATTGATAATTGTTTTCCATTATGGTATTTATTTATGGGACCTCTTGTCCTGCACCATTGAGAAGTGGATTTTGGGCCACTCGTGTAGACATTTTGTTGGAGTGTCACCAGACATTTGTCTCCATGTGCTGCTTTATTTCACAATGTCTTGGAGCTCACCATGTTGGGGCGCGCACCCTAATGGTCCTTAAGGTGGATAGCTCCACGGGTTTTGGGAGTTTGTAAGCGGAGCTACGGCTCAAAATAGTCTTAGGGGTGTCGGGGCTGAGTCAAAAACCTTATTTTGTAATAAACCCATGGTTTAAATCTAAGGTTTAGGGTTCGGGGTGCCCATGGTTTTGTAATAGTGCACTATTTAAATAGGCACTCTTGTAAGTAAGTAAGGTTAGGCTTTTTGTGTAAAAGGAATTGATACAAAGCTAAGGCAAATTTTGTAAGAAAAGGTTAATTCCCAGCTGTGTGCATGGACGACCTCTGCAGCTATGTGCACAGAGGGTTTTGGGTGATAAGGAAATCTGCAGCTGTGTGCGCAAAGGCCTGCAACTGTGTGTGCAACTTTAAGGACTGAAGGGATCTGCAGCTGAGTGCGCAGATCAGAACTGTGGTTTTTGTAGAAAGATTGAATAAAACATAGTTTTGTGGACATAACCCCTACACTGGGGGTGAACCACGTTATATCTTGTGTCGTGGTTCTATGTGTTGTTTATGTTGTGTTCTTTCATGTATTTATATCTAAATATCTTATAAGTAGAGATCACTGCTAGACAATAACTTTGCTGTGAATTCCCAATAAAAGGTTTCTCAAGGCACTGTTTGTTTATCTAACTACGAAGCTAAACAAGTGAATGCTAAGCTCTGTGATTTATATTTATAATCTGTTAAAATTTAAAAGGTACAGTAATATCCCTCTTTTGCTTGCAGAAATCTGGTTCTGCGGCACCCCATAGCTGTTTCGGGTGAGACTGCAACCTGTTCGCAGGTTGTTGCCGAAAGAGCCAACACTGTGGGTCTTTTGTTGGTGCGAAGTTAAAGGTATAAAACCCAGGTCTGCCCTATTGCCCAACAAATTGGTTCCGTTGCCGGTTGAACTCAATATCTGCTCAAGAGGGGTTTATGTCGTACCTCGAAGGCTATGTTCTGGAGGCCCTCTATGAAGGAAATTGGTGATTGGCTTGATGAGACTTATCTGAAATTTGCTGAGCACGAGAACAAAGATCGGCATCGTAGTACAAATGAATTTTTACAAAGGTATGTTTTTTGTGACATTTATGAAATTTTCTTTGGTAGTATCCACATAGAGTTGCACCAGTGGTTATCCAGGTTAGCAGAGCGAAGGACGAACTTCCAAGTACGTCAGTTTCCTGCTTGGACCCCCGCAAGAATTAATATACTAAAAAGGGTGAACAATGAGATATCCCGCGCTGTTGATTTCTGGACAACGCGAACCCTTGAAGCATTTGTGATGGAGTTCACCATCGACACGAGTACCTCCTTTAGTGAAGCCGAGCGGCAGTTTTTCAAAGGCCCAAGGGGTAAGTTTTTGAATTCATTTAGTTTGCAAATCAAAATTCTATTGGTTGAAAAAGGTATATTGCTAATTGAATCAAACTGTTATATTTAGTATTACTAACCTATGTTTGCAAGCAACAATACCTTCGACGAGCAAAGTGGTTTGCTGCGAAGTGGCAAAAGGTACAAGAGAGATTTTGGATCCTATTCCCAGGGTCAGCATACTGAGTATTCCCCTGTAAGTCCCACTGATTCAAAACCCGAAGAAACCACTTCTATTGGAAACCCTTCAATAACCCCGCAGCGAAGACCTATTCTCCCTGAGAACCCATCGCAGTCTGAAAGTCACCCTAGCCCGAGTATTCCTGTCCCAGGTCAGTCTACCCCAGTAAGTTCCCCCCCACCTACTTCCAGTCCCCCTCCATCCCCCCCTAGATCCACTATGGCCCACATGCATGATGACATTAAGCTCCCTGTTTTCAAAGGAACTGGATCAGAGGATCCAGAACAGTTCTGGTTTTTATGTGAAGCAGTGTGGACTACTAAGTCCATTACGGATCAAGATACAAAAAGAGCGCAGCTGGTTACTTCCTTCAGAGACCGTGCTCTGACCTGGTTCATGAAGTTCTCTAGCACTCAGAACCATGCATTGGCTGACATAAAAACAGCAATGATAAAGGAGTTTAAGAAGCCAAAATCTAAGTCGCAGTGTATTATTGAATTGAAAGAGATTCAGCAGAGGTGTGGAGAATCAGTGTGGGACTTTGATCAAAGATTCAAAGTTCTGCTAGACCAAGTTAGTTTCCCTATTGGACCTGCGCAGCACAAGGAATGGTTTATTGCAGCGTTGTTACCGCATATCAGAACTCCACTCATGCACCAGAAGGTTGCTGACCAGCAGGAGGCTCTGGAAATTGCAATGAAGCTTGAAACTGCCCCAGTCGAACATAACTCTGGTATCGCTCAAATATAAGCGTAGTTGGCAGCGATGGCTCTGGAGCTCCGCGATATGAAGAAAGGAAAAACCGGTCACGAAGAGGTTTGGTGCACATAATGTCGGACAGAGGGTCACGACAAGGAACAGTGTCCTGTGGTAAGAAATTACCTGAATACTAGTGTGCCAAACCCATTCAACCCTACTATTCTATATTGTGAGATCTATCGGACAACTGGCCAGCATCGACTTGAGAATTTTTATCTGCTACAGAGGTATGTGCAAGTCCCCAAGAACCCTTACTGCAAGTTCTGTAAGTCCATAGGCCATAATGAAGATGAGTGTCGCAGTTATGACCTCATGAGGGAACGCACCTACGATGCCTATCGGGTACAAAATGAGGGACAAAGTAATGATGGCTATGGATACCGCGGTGGTGCATCAGGTAGAGGGTGTTTTGGTGGCCGTGGTCGTGGTGGCATGGCTGGCAGAGGTCGTGGTCAGGTGGTGTGTTATAACTGCAACCAGGCTAGACATCTGGCTCGCGACTGTCGAAACCGGACTACGACATGTCGGTATTGCCGAGCAGTAGATCATGTGATCAAGCAGTGCCCATAGCTGATAGCTAAGATTTAGGAAAGAAACAGTGGCCCCACTTAGAATCTTCAGATGATTTCCATTGAGCAAAGACCTGCCCCAGCAATTAATGTTGTTACCTGAAGTGGAGCTACGATGCAGATACAGCCTGCTGAGAAACAACCTGACGAGGCTTGGGTTTGTAAGGCTCCCATGAAAGTCCCTGCCTTTGATATTGAAAGAGAAAAGGAAACATTCATGGATGCCAAGAAATATTTTGTGGCTTCTAGCCCAGCAGTAGCACCTGCGCAGCCACATCAGCAGCAGTCGCAGCTACAAGAAGCTTCAACGGATAAAGTAAGTACATTGTCCTCCTTTTTACAGAGTTGTCTGAAACTTTTAATAAATCGGAATGCTTTAAGTGAGTTGCAGAAAGTTATTGCTTCCTGCGAACCTCGGCAAGGTTCTGGTTAGGCAAAAGCTGTTCATCGAGTCAGAAGAACTGGTAGGGAAATGAGGTTGAATGCTCAGATAGAAGAGTATGAGATGACTGATGTGATCTTGGACTTAGGGTCAAAATTCAATGTCCTAACCAAGCAAACCTAGGAACAAATGGGAAAACCTACCCTTGATTGGTCCCCTATACAGTTGAGATTAGCCAATCAGCAGAATATTGTGCCCTTAGGATGATTCCCTAATGTTCCCGTAGATATTGATGGCATCTATACTGTAGCAGACTTCGATGTTATTGAGATCATTGACGACAGTAATCCCTATCCAGATTTGTTAGGTATTGAGTGGGCAATGGAAAATGCTGCAGTCATTAACCTTAAGAAGAGACAGATGACTTTCAAAGGGAAGGATTTGAGAGTCATAATCCCATTGGATCCTTCCTAAGGAGAAAGGTACACAGAACCCCTCCGAGATGAAGATCAGGATGTGTTGGACCATATCTACAATATTATAGCGAAGGAAGAAGATTATGTTGATCCTAATGCCGAAGGTATTATGGATTGGCAGTGTGACAGCTCCTGTATGACAGACTCAGATGATGGTTTAGAGAACTAGCAGAACCGGTTGTATGAGCTCCATGGACACAGATGCACCAAAATTACCAAGTCTCTTAGATGGATTACAAGAGTCCTACCTGTTTTGGATGGTTCGACGGACCCAGAAGAGTTTAGCGCAACATTCTCAGAACAGATACTGGATTCCCAGACACGGGAGACTATGGACTCCGCATTCTGTGCCACTATAGTAAGGTGGAGGGATAACCATAAGAAGTACATTCCTAGTTGGGAATCTTGTCCGCAATCTCTTCGCCTAAGCTTTGTGACTCAACCCCCGAAGGTGCGCAATGGGTTTGTTGGGCAGGGCGGACTGCCGGAATGCTTGGAGCACTGTTACGAAGCATGGAAACATGTACCTCGATGGGTACATAAGATTATACATATCCAGGAACCTGTAGCAGAGAACTGGTATACGGAGGTCGAGCCTTGGCATGCTAATAGTTCTGGTGACAGAGAAATCACCAAGTACCAACCTATGGGATCGAAGCTCACACCTTGGTTGTAGAATTTGTCAGGATATGCTGAAGGTCAATATGGTGTCGATGGTCCTTATTATGACGCAGCTGCAGACCTGGAGTCGCTGCAGCCCAAAATCCAACCATTGGAACACTACCGATTTGGCGGCGCCGGTACTTTACTCGCCTTAATTGCTTGTCCTAATGGTATCCGCCGAAATCTGCACCGTGGCAACAGGACCTCTGTCAGATTTGGCACTTCCAATGTACATTTATGGCCAATTGGGCCGATGGATTGTATATGAAGACACTCGGGTATAGGAAACTTGCATTCCTCATTTCCTTGAGTTTCATAATTAAACCCCATGTCAGCTGATCGTGAACTCCAGGACCTATTGAGAGAATTTGAACAGAAGGGTCTGCAGCACATCTTTGCCCCCCAACCTAAGCCTACAGCCCGTGAAGAGACTCTATAATGCAGACATGCTCTGCCAGGAAACAGTTTAAACCTGAAGTTCATTCTAAGCGGAACAAGGACAGACATAAGGAAACAGGGAAAACGTCGGAGGATCCAGGAATGGATCCACCTGGTTCAACAGAGATCCCAATTGATGGAGAGGAGAACATTGCACCGCGGAGGCCCCCATATCTTCAGCCTATTCGACCAGGAGTTAAGCCACCTCGAAGGAATGCTAAGTTCACTATATGCACTCCCTCGCTACCCCCGGGTGTGCAGCTGGTTGGAACAATGACAGGGAAAATAGATCGGCTTAAGTATGCTGACCACGACACAAGTGACCGCGGGAAGTTTCCACAATTCGCACCTGCCCAATACTTGCATTTCGTTAAATATCAAGAAACAGGGGTGACCTTATTGGAAGTGAAACAGTGGGCTGCTGGCTTGGATCTAGCTGGTTTGTTGAAAATGCTCGATAATCCTCATTTTGGTCGCAGCACACAAGTCACCATTGTGGTCAAGCAGCTGCTGGCGTTAGTGCATGACGGATTCCTATGGATCAGCGACAAGAAAATTCTTATTAATGGCAATCTCATTCATAGGATCACCGGGTTACCAATGGCAGGGCCTGATCCGGGGACAGAATTTCCCTCAAAGCACAAAGATACGAAGCTCGCACAAAGCATGAAGGAGCGCTTTGGCCTGACAAAAGGGAAACGTGGGTATCACACTTCCATGATTCAAGAGCAGAATATTTGCTTCGCAGCTGAGCTCTTGGCATGCAAAATTATGCGAAAATGCAGACCAACTGAAGTGCCTGCCCCGGTCATCAGAATTGCTATCAACTGCGCCGAAGGCTATAGCTACAACTGGGCAGCGTATGTTGCGAAGGAATTCCTTGAAGACGCTTGCGATGCGTAGGATAAAGGTAGGGCCTTCCATTATTCATGGTTGATTATCCTCATCGCACTGGTAGGATGGCAAGAACCTACTGAAGCATAGTTTGCTGCTGTACCAGTGCACATGCCTAGCGTAGCCAGGTACGCATCACTGTGGGTTTCACAGGATAAAACCCACCAACAGATGACAAACTATGTATTTGCCTTTTATATGCTGAGTATCTTGTATGAGATCATAAAAACCCCACGGCTCAATAATGAGTTATTCTCTTAGTATGATGGAGCAATCAATTTCAGGGCTGATATGCACCATATTTTTATTCAGGGTTGCGCAGATAAGAAGCATCAATGGTTTAAGTTGCCATATGTAGTGACTAAAGATGATATCCTTGCGATAGCACAGCAGTGGCCAGCAGAATGGTTAAAAGACGCAGGGACAAAACCTAATATTCTTGTCCCTCCTGTCACCGATATGGGCGCAAGCCCCTATCACGCACAGCAACAAGAACCCCCCGCAGACAGTGACGAACAAAATGAGTCACAGCAGACTGCCAGCAACCAAGGAGGAGATGGTGGAAATGAAGATGAAGAAGAAGAAGAAGAAGACTCAGTTAAAACTATCTCAGACCCTAATAGGCAACATAAGCGCAAGACACCGGACGCAGAGGAAGTAGACAAACCGTCGCCGTGAAAGAAAGCAAAGGCATCAAAGGATAAGAATATCGACGAAACACCCAGTGTGACAAGTGCGGATCTTGATGAGGCTTTGTCAAAGTCCACTGAATTTCTCACTAAACAATGGTCAGAGTTTGCAACTATGCATCTGGATTCCATCACCAGTGTAGCCAAGCACATCTCGGAGCTTAAGGACTTAGCAGCAAAATCAATGACTGGCACTGCAGCCAGCAGTACCCCAGTGAGCGCGCAGCCAGACCTAAGGCAATGGCCGACCCGAGATAACAAAGGGAAAATTTCGAATGCAGCTCTTATATTAACAGATGCAACCTCTCGCTCGATGATGAGTATGAAGGTTGGCATAGACTACACAAAGCTCTCTATGACATAGCTACATCTCTATCAGTCAGCCATTATGACAGAAATTCAGGCATGAGACCAATATTCGCAAAAACAGTTAGAAGAGGCCATAAGTCAGCAGTAGGGCTTCGCAGCGCAGCTAGAGGCAGCAAAGCAGAGAAAGAGGGACGCTGAAAGAAAGTGGATTACACTACTCCGAGTTTTGGATGAGACATGTCGAAGTCTTCCTGACTTCAACGTGCAGCTGGTGGAAGAGCTAGAACAAAGATTAGTCAGGCTAAAAGACTACGCACAGCAGTCTCGCAGTGAAATTGAGAAACTCAAAGCAGCACATGAGGCTCAGATCGTGGAGCTTCAACTAGGCATCCCTCTGGAAACTCCACCTAAGGTTAAAGAACAGCGCCGCGCAGACATTCAGGCATCCGCAACGAAAATTTCAGATATTGTGGGTAGCGCAGCAAAGTTGCTTGGAAACAGTGTCGAGGCCTGGACCACTCTGCAGGAACATCCAGAAATAGGACAGCTGCAAGAAACCATCAAGCAATGACAGGCAGAGTTGGATACGGTAAAAGTGGAAATTAAGACTCTGCCACCGATGGAGAAAATGCTCAAAGTAACGCGCAGCAAGGAACTCCAGCAGGAAATTGAGTCGTGCAGGGTGAAGGTAACAGAGTTGGAAAACTCTATACAACCACTTGTCAGTGAGGCTTTGGAATTAAGTACTGCGGTGGATATCCAGTTCAAAATTCTGAAGGAATATGATGCATTCGCACAGGAAAAGGCCAGCGAAGCATCATCCATTGTACTACTGGAGTTGGTGGAAAAGGAGAAAGCAGCTGATGACATCATGCACAGTCTCAATACTCAGTTCACCGTCCTCGCAAAGAAGCTTCGTCTTCCAGGAAACCAGCAGAGTGTCCCTGGACAGGACACTGGTGAGTCTTAGGGGCCTGTTGGGGCATGCACCCTAATGGTCCTTAAGGTCGATAGCTCCATGGGTTTTTGGAGTTTGTAAGTGGAGCTACAGCTCAAAATAGTCTTAGGGGTGTCGGGGCTGAGTCAAAAACCTTATTTTGTAATAAACCCATGGGTTAAATCCATGGTTTAGGGTTCGGGGTGGCCATGGTTTAATTCCATGGTTTTGTTATAGTGTGTTGTTTAAATAGGAACTCTTGTAAGTAAGTAAGGTTAGGCTTTTTGTGTAAAAGGAATTGATGCGAAGCTAAGGCTAATTTTGTAAGAAAAGGTTAAGTCCCAGCTGTGTGCGTGGACGACTTCTGCAGCTGTGTGCGCAGAGGGTTTTTGGTGATAAGAAAATCTCCAGCTGTGTGCGCAGAGGCCTGCAGCTGTGTGCACGGCTTTGAGGACTGAAGGGATCTGCAGCTGAGTGCGCAGATCAGAACTATGGTTTTTGTAGAAAGATTGAATAAAACATAGTTCTGTGGACGTAACCCCTACACTGGGGGTGAACCACGTTATATCTTGTGTCGTGGTTCTGTGTGTTGTTTATGTTGTGTTCTTTCATGTATTTATATCTAAATATCTGATAAATAGAGATCACTGCTAGACAATAACTTCGCTATGAATTCCTAGTAAAGGGTTGCGTAAGGCACTGTTTGTTTATCTAACTGCGAAGCTAAACAAGTGAATGCTAAGCTCTGTGATTTATATTTATAATCTGTTAAAAGTTAAAAGGTACAGTAATATCCCTCTTTTGCTTGTAGAAATTTGGTTCTGCGGCACCCCATAGCTGTTTCGGGTGAGACTGCAACCTGTTCGCAAGTTCTTGCCGAAAGGGCCAACACTGTGGGTCTTTTGTTGGTGTGAAGTTAAAGGTATAAAACCCGGGTCTGCCCTATTTCCCAACACACGACCTTGGAGTATTTCTTATTGAGGTTGTTTGTGCATCTTTGTCGCCTTTAGCTTGTACTCCATACATTTCTCCATCAGTTGTGACATGCATTGTTGTCGCCTTTACCACTCGCTTAAAAATTGTGGGGGGTGGTATGGAATGCTTCCTCACGTATTTTTTATTCGCCATTAATTATTAATATTAGACATATTCATAATGATATTTGTACTCAGAACTATTTCATATTTGACTTGACTATTAAAGTGACTAGCTACCCTTACAGTTCGGTGAGATGTATTGGTGACCATAGGGACAATAAGTGTATATGATGTCTTCTAGATTATTGGCACTCATTCATGAGGATCAGTAGTTTGGAACATGCATTGAGCTCAACATGTGTGTTTTTCTCTCTTTTGGGAAGGATTTTTTCCCATGAGGTTTTCTCCTTTTACCCGGTTATGAGAGATTTGTACATGGGTACCTCAACACGCCTAGTTGTTGGGACCCATATTTGTTTTGTTTCCTCCCTATGTTTCTCTTATGGAAGGGTGTTGGTATTGGTATTTTCCAACACATTAGTTGTTAGAGTTCCAATGTAGTCGGCTAATATTGGATGTATGCTCACATAGGAACAAGTGCATCTTCCAAGTTGTTCTTAGATGACACTAGGCTTCTCCATTGCTATAAATGGAACCACTCTAATGTATTTTCATTCAAGTTAACATAGAAATCCTTCATTGTATATGCCTTGTCAATAATATTAATAATATTGCTACAGCTAAAATATTTGAGCACTAGAGAGATTCAAAGGTTTATTCCTTTTTATTCAAGATTGATATTCAATAAAACCAAGAATATTTAAATAACTCTGTTTTCATACACCAAGGAAAGCTAAATTGAATGGTGTTTTATTAGTGTAGAATGTGAATGTTGAGAATAATTCAAACAATGAATCCCATGAATCAAAACAGTTAGACAATGAGCCCTATGAATCAAAACACCTCACTTACTTTATACTTTAGAACATGGAAGTAATTGCTCTCATGGAATTCAACCTCAACACCTTGAATTAGTATGCATAGTGACTAAGTAATTCCTTGGTTGGATATTGATGTGCACAAGAGTTGTACCTAAAACAGAGTTATTAATGATTAGTGATATTTTGCATGGTCTTATTCTTTTTATTGAACTTGTATTTTTTTTTTTTGGTTGGTGGTGAATGCACATTATACTCAGAACAATTCTTTGAAGTAATTTTGAATGACAAAGCTTGTATAATATTGAGAATATAGAGCAGAGCTGAAAATCCACTTAATATTCATGTTGGTTAAGCTAGTTGGTTGTCAGTCTATCATTTACAGATTATATGGTATGAGAGAATAGCTGAATCCTATACTCTAATGTAGTACTTGAAGAAAAAGAAGACTCACCATTGACAAAACCTTGAAGAAAGAGAAAATGAATGGGAAGATAAGCACACCTTTGTACAGATGAAACATGTGAACTATGAACTAAAGCAAACCCATAGCTAGAGCTAGAGCCACTAACAAAAACCAAAGCCAACTTTAGCCCTGGAGCCAGATTATCAAAGAAAACACACCATCCATTCAAAGGATACACACCATCCATTCTAGTTTGGATTTTGAGATTAATAGCCCTAAAGAAAGAGTCATTACACTTATGTTAGAAGTTGTGCAATTGGAATATGGGGAAAATATATCTCTTCCTAGACCATTCTTTTTGTTATTGACCATTCACTTGTTTGTTGGGCATTTACCCCTCGCGTGGCCATCTTTCTCATCTGCTTAGGCGAATTTGTGTTGCATGGGTTGCTTTTGTAATGGTCTCAGCGTTTTTATACCTTGCTAGCAGTTTCCATTGACCCTTTGGTTTTCTATTAGCCAGGATTGTTCTTATTTCCCCTCTCAAACGTATGCAGCTAAGAGAACCGCAAAATAGTTTATGGAAATCCACCAAATAGTTTTTCTTGGATTGAAACGGAATGGTTGCTTTAAGGGCTGCATTGGGCAAGGAGAAAAATGTTTGACCAAAACCCATTCGACGCCATTGAAGCAAAATATACAAATTGAAAATATATAATGCTGCTAGTCTATGATTTTCATGAGATTCTGAGCTGTTATTATCAAAAGAGATAGATAACGAGAACAACTTGCCAGCGATCGATAGTCTTCAGCGATAGATAGTCTTCAGCTTTCGCACACTTTGTACACCTTTTCAGACTTTAGCAATCCACAAACCAACTCTACCAGGACATGACACATGGATTGTTGCCTTAAACAAGCTTGATAAATGAATAAGTACTTCTTGTAGGAACTGCGCGTTCTGTAAAATCCTCTGGGCTTAAAACCAGATGATAACAGACTGTATCACACGAGTATACAAGTAGGAGCTATTTTTCATTTAAGCAATACTTGTAGTATGGACATTATCAGCAACTATACTCATTAATTCTCGCAACAATATTTTACAGATACAATAGATTAACAAAATACAGACTGCTATAACAAGTGGAATAACAACATATTATTACAAAAGGAACAGTATTTTTACAGAAGCCGAGTAATAGTGAACAAAGCAGATCGCTGTCGGAGGGCGACATTCGTCACTGCGATTACAGACAGAACAATATATAAACAGACAACTTGTTCTGATGAGATCTTATAGGAATAACCCAAGTCTCAGAGCATACTTAAGTTTTACAGACGCTTACAGAATGACTTACAGAAGCATTTCTGATGCTGTGTTTTAGCAGGACGCCAACCAGTAGAGCATACTTTGCGCATAATACAGACGAAATGACACAAAAACAAAGCCGAGCGAACACCTGCTCAAGACTTTCCTAGCAGAGTGGACTACTTGCTCATGCGACTCGCTAAGACTCTATGACCCGATGCCCAAATGAGACCCCAAGCCTCTTATTTATACATTTTATTCCGGTGAACCGGTGGATGGAGACGGACAGTTTCCAGTCATCCGGTAGATCCGGTTACCCAAAACCTGGACTAAGAGGTCATTAAGATTCGTCCGGGGCAACAGTGGGGACAACCACGTGTTGTTATCTCATCCCTTAATTGGTCTTTCGACATTACGGGGACCCGGCTTTATCGTCATGGCCGACAAAAGACAAACAAGGTACAGAGTGGAGCATCTTTGGCCCACGGCAGAATTATGACACAAATATTTACACAGTGGAGGTTTTGTCAGAACCCATGAAAACTGTCGGACACCATTGTTGGCCCGAAAGACTACAATTTGGACAAGACTAGTCCAATCATCCTCAAAGAGGTCCACCGCTGCTTCCGCCTAATCATAGGGATCTCTGCCTTGTAACATTTCCCATATTTCTGATTCATCGGAATCCCATCCTTGTCCTTCAGCATAAGTTCTCCAAAAATGTTCTTCTTTGGACATATCTGGTGGAGATGGTGGCGGATAGAGATCATAACCAAAGCACTGTTCAACATCTGAGCCTTTAAACAAACCTCGGGATTCTGGTTCATAAACAAACTCTCCTCGAAAGAGAGATTCAACTCTGTAATCCAGGGGTATTTCTCTGGTAATCACCCTGGACTCAATATGGTTCCCAGAAATAGATCTTCTGATATATTTTTGTTGAGCATAGATGCGATGCTCCAGTGGCTTATAGGAACCTCCCTCATGGATCAATTTAAATTTGAACCACAAGTTTTCTCAGTCAGCAATTTCCATGTCTGCTTTAAGATGAAGAATAAAATTGGCCTTTCTATTCTCCCAATCATTACGGAGGAAGAACATGTCTAGAAAGATATCAGTCCAGCCTGACCACTTAGAATTGTGTCTGAGACTTGCTGGATCAGCACATATAAATATTTCCCTGTTCTCTCTGCAACATTGCAGGATGAGATTGAACGATGTCCATCTGAGATTTCCTGCGCCAAGGTCAATATAAATATTACTTTCATCATCATGATCCAAGCAAATTTCTTTACATTCAGACAATTTCTTTTCTGCATGCTCAAAAATGAGAAACACATATTTTTCCTAGCGCTGCAATATTTCCAGTTTCAATGGAGAAGACTGGATTTGCTTTATTAGTGTCAACTGCATAAATCTTTTTGCTTCATCAGTAGAAGCATACTCAAGGGAATGGATTCGCACTTACTTTGGGAAAGTGTTGTCCCATGGAAGGATAAACAATCCTTCTCTCTCTAACAGCTCTTCACGAGCCATATTCTTCATTGCTGCTGCAATTTCTTCTTCTTCGGCAGCAATCTCTTCTTCAGTCATCGGAGCTTTTCCTTTATCACGATCTCTGTGATTGTCATCAGCTCCAGAACTAGAACCACCAGCAGAAAACATATTTAAATTCTTTGGCTGTTTCGGAATTGCAGATTCCCTGGTCAGCATGTCAGCCAAACAATTAAGATAGCCTGGTTTATGAATAATTTCAAAATCAAAACTAGATAGCCAAGCAAACCACTTTAGTATTCTGCTGCTATTTTCCGCCATTAAAATTTCATTCTTAAACATCCATGGCATTATCTTAAGATCAGTTTTGATAACAAACTTGACAGGTTTCAAGAACAAAATAAAATGGTGAACGGTCTTCTTGACCGCCAAAATTTCTTTGTGGCTAGAAGGATAGTTTAACTCGGCGCCTTTAAAAGATCCGGACCCGTAACCACAAATGTTTTCTCTACCATTAATGGCTTCTAACAGGACTCCACCCCATGTGCTGGATGAAGCATCAGTTTCAATAATTAATTGGCCATCACCGGTAGGAAGGGATAAGGACGGCAGCTTCATAACCTTTTCTTTGATATTCTGAACTGCTGCTGTCATCTCTTTAGTCCAAGGAGGTGGACTTTTCTTCAGCCTCTTTTGAAGTACAAGGATATCAGCTGCTTGACCCTTATAGAAAGGTCTTATATAATTTAAGGAACCAAGAAAACGCTACAGCTGTGTTTTATCTATTATAACATCAGGGAACTTATTGAAACAAGTTAAAATATGATCTTGCAGAAGAACCTGACCTGTATCAATCTTGAAACCAAGAAACTCAATATTGGTTTTCCCTATTTCCATTTTGGATTCAGATAAAACTAATCCATGTTTATAGACTAGCTCATAGAACTTTTGCAAGTGCTTTTGATGTTCCTGCAAACTCTTAGAATAGATAAGCACATCATCTATATAAACTAATGCCCAATGAAATTCTCTAAATATATCTTCCATCCGCTTCTGGAATTCTGAGGGGGCATTATTAATACCAAAGGGCAGCACACGCCATTGGTACTGACCACATGGCACTATAAAGGCTTTCTTGTATCTATCTTTAGGAATAATTCCTATCTGGTAAAAACCAGATTTCATGTCAAACTTACTAAAGATAGTACACCCATTTATCCTTTGGAGTAAACTAGCTTTATTTGGAAGAGGGTATCTGACCTTTTGTAATACTGCATTTAGTGGCTTGTAGTTTACCACTAATATTGGCTTTCCTCTTTTCTGCTCTGCATGTTTTTTCACAACAAACGCTCTACATGCCCAAGGGCTTTTCGAAGGCTCAATCAAACCTTTCTTTAATAATTCCTGAATCTCAGCATCACAAAACTGTACTTCACTTGGAGACATTAATGCTGCAGAGGCTTTCATAGGCTTGATTTTTATCTGAAGATCTAAGGGCAGAGAGACAAAGTACTGTTCTCTTGTCCATAAAGCATTAGGACTTTCTAAGCAACAGTCTTTTTTAAGCTTTGCAGAGATGCCTTCTAGAACTTTAACTCCATTTAGTTCTGAGAAGCTTTTGCATCTTTCCATTTTCATCAATTGAGCAATAGGAGGCTTAGCTATAACAGGAGGCTCAATTGCTTTGCATTTTCTGATAGGCTGGAAAGACATGGGAAGAGTAACAAAGTGTCCATTCAATTTACAAGTGAAAGTCATCTTTTCATGATCAACCAAATAAGGGCTGACTTTCTGAAGCCATAAAGAACCTAAAACACAATCTTCAGTAACATCATCCATTCTGTACAAACTAATCTGATCACACACATTACCAAACTGAACTGGAAACTTTTTACATCTAGCTTGCAATGGAATTGGCCTTCCATTAATGGCTGCACCACCTTCTCTAGTCTGTTCCCAGTAAACATGAGGTATAGCAGATCCTTTATCTAGATTCACTTGACATCCAGAATCTAAGAAACAACTCAAAGTATATGACTTATACTCACTAGGCATAAACTGTACAGAAATATACATCTTAGGGCCTGAAAGCATAGATAACTGTATGTTTTTTGCAGGAGGAGAAGGAGGAGGTGTATCCTCTTCTTCTTGTTCTTCTTTTTTGCTTTCAATGTTCATAGCACTGTCATAGTGCTTGCTCAAATCTTCATCAGAGGACTGATCCCTTT
>LPNX010452488.1:157296-184215 GCA_001517045.1 Pseudotsuga menziesii
TGCACATAATACAGACGCAATGACACAAACACAAAGCCGAGCGAACACCTGCTCAAGACTTTCCTAGCAGAGTGGACTACTTGCTCATGCGACTCGCTAAGACTCTATGACCCGATGCCCAAATGAGACCCCAAGCCTCTTATTTATACATTTTATTCTGGTGAACCGGTGGATGGAGATGGACAGTTTCCAGTCATCCGGTAGATCCGGTTACCCAAAACCTGGACTAAGAGGTCATTAAGATTCGTCCGGGGCAACAGTGGGGACAACCACGTTTTGTTATCTCATCCCTTAATTGGTCTTTCGACATTACGGGGACCCGGCTTTATCGTCATGGCCGACAAAAGACAAACAAGGTACAGAGTGGAGCATCTTTGGCCCACGGCAGAATTATGACACAAATATTTACACAGTGGAGGTTTTGTCAGAACCCACGAAAACTGTCGGACACCATTGTTGGCCCGAAAGACTACAATTTGGACAAGACTAGTCCAATCATCCTCAAAGAGGTCCACCGCTGCTTCCGCCTAATCATAGGGATCTCTGCCTTGTAACATTTCCCATATTTCTGAGTCATCGGAATCCCATCCTTGTCCTTCAGCATAAGTTCTCCAAAAATGTTCTTCTTCGGACATATCTGGTGGAGATGGTGGCGGATAGAGATCATAACCAAAGCACTGTTCAACATCTGAGCCTTTAAACAACCCTCAGGATTCTGGTTCATAAACAAACTCTCCTCGAAAGAGAGATTCAACTCTATAATCCAGGGGTATTTCTCTGGTAGTCACCCTGGACTCAATATGGTTCCCAGAAATAGATCTTCTGATATATTTTTGTTGAGCATAGATGCGATGCTCCAGTGGCTTATAGGAACCTCCCTCATGGATCAATTTAAATTTGAACCACAAGTTTTCTCGGTTAGCAATTTCCATGTCTGCTTTAAGATGAAGAATAAAATTGGCCTTTCTATTCTCCCAATCATTACGGGGGCAGAACATGTCTAGAAAGATATCAGTCCAGCCTGACCACTTAGAATTGTGTCTGAGACTTGCTGGATCAGCACATATAAATATTTCCCTATTCTCTCTGCAACATTGCAGGATGAGATTGAACGATGTCCATCTGAGATTTCCTGCGCCAAGGTCAATATAAATATTACTTTCATCATCATGATCCAAGCAAATTTCTTTACATTCAGACAATTTCTTTTCTGCATGCTCAAAACTGAGAAACGCATCTTTTTCCCAGTGCTGCAATATTTCCAGTTTCAATGGAGAAGACTGGATTCGCTTTATTAGTGTCAACTACAGAAATCTTTTTGCTTCATCAGTAGAAGCATACTCAAGGGACTGGATTCGCACTTTTTTTGCGAAAGTGTTGTCCCATGGAAGGATAAACAATCCTTCTCTCTCTAACAGCTCTTCACGAGCCATATTCTTCATTGCTGCTGCAATTTCTTCTTCAGTCATCGGAGCTTTTCCTTTATCAGGATCTCTGTGATTGTCATCAGCTCCAGAACTAGAACCACCAGCAAAAAACATATTTAAATTCTTTGGCTGTTTCAGAATTGCAAATTCCCTGGTCAGCATGTCAGCCAAACAATTAAGATAGCCTGGTTTATGAATAATTTCAAAATCAAAACTAGATAGCCAAGAAAACCACTTTAGTATTCTGCTGCTATTTTCCGCCATTAAACTTTCATTCTTAAACATCCCTGGTATTATCTTAAGATCAGTTCTGATAACAAACTTGACAGGTTTCAAGAACAAAATAAAATGGTGAACGGTCTTCTTGACCGCCAAAATTTCTTTGTGGCTAGAAGGATAGTTTAACTCAGTGCCTTTAAAAGATCCGGACCCGTAACCACAAATGTTTTCTCTACCGTTAATGGCTTCTAACAGGACTCCACCCCATGTGCTGGATGAAGCATCAGTTTCAATAATTAATTGGCCATCACCGGTAGGAAGGGATAAGGACGGCAGCTTCATAACCTTTTCTTTGATATTCTGAACTGCTGCTGTCATCTCTTTAGTCCAAGGAGGTGGACTTTTCTTCAGCCTCTTTTGAAGTACAAGGATATCAGCTGCTTGACCCTTATAGAAAGGTCTTATATAATTTAAGGAACCAAGAAAATGCTGCAGCTGTGTTTTATCTGTTATAACATCAGGGAACTTATTGAAACAAGTTAAAATATGATCTTGCAGAAGAACCTGACCTGTATCAATCTTGAAACCAAGAAACTCAATATTGGTTTTCCCTATTTCCATTTTGGATTCAGATAAAACTAATCCATGTTTATAGACTAGCTCATAGAACTTTTGCAGGTGCTTTTGATGTTCCTGCAAACTCTTAGAATAGATAAGCACATCGTCTATATAAACTAATGCCCAATGAAATTCTCTGAATATATCTTCCATCCGCTTCTCGAATTCTGAGGGGGCATTATTAATACCAAAGGGCAGCACACGCCATTGGTACTAACCACGTGGCACTATAAAGGCTGTCTTGTATCTATCTTTAGGAATAATTCCTATCTGGTAAAAACCAGATTTCATGTCAAACTTACTAAAGATAGTACACCCATTTATCCTTTGGAGTAAACTAGCTTTATTTGGAAGAGGGTATCTGACCTTTTGTAATACTGCATTTAGTGGCTTGTAGTTTACCACTAATCTTGGTTTCCCTCTTTTCTGCTCTCCATGTTTGTTCACAACAAATGCTCTACATGCCCAAGGGCTTTTCAAAGGCTCAATCAAACCTTTCTTTAATAATTCCTGAATCTCAGCATCACAAAACTGTACTTCACTTGGAGACATTAATGCTGCAGAGGCTTTCATAGGCTTGATTTTTATCTGAGGATCTAAGGGCAGAGAGACAAAGTACTGTTCTCTTGTCCAGAAAGCATTAGGACTTTCTGAGCAACAGTCTTTTTTAAGCTTTGCAGAGATGCCTTCCAGAAATTTAACTCCATTTAGTTCTGAGAAGCTTTTGCATCTTTCCATTTTCATCAATTGAGCAATAGGAGGCTTAGCTATAACAGGAGGCTCAATTGCTTTTCATTTTCTGATAGGCTGGAAAGACATGGGAAGAGTAACAAAGTGGCCATTCAATTTACAAGTGAAAGTCATCTTTTCATGATCAACCAAATAAGGGCTGACTTTCTGAAGCCATAAAGAACCTAAAACACAATCTTCAGTAACATCATCCATTCTGTACAAACTAATCTGATCACACACATTACCAAACTGAACTGGAAACTTTTTACATCTAGCTTGCAATGGAATTGGCCTTCCATTAATGGCTGCACCACCTTCTCTAGTCTGTTCCCAGTAAAAATGAGGTATAGCAGATCCTTTAGCTAGATTCACTTGACATCCAGAATCTAAGAAACAACTCAAAGTATATGACTTATACTCACTAGGCATAAACTGTACAGAAATATACATCTTAGGGCCTGAAAGCATAGATAACTGTATGTTTTTTGCAGGAGGAGGAGGAGGAGGTGTATCCTCTTCTTCTTGTTCTTCTTTTTTGCTTTCAATGTTCATAGCACTGTCATAGTGCTTGCTCAAATCTTCATCAGAGGACTGATCCCTTTCTATCTGTATGACTTTAACTGCACTCTTAAGTTCTTCTATTTCTGAGCACAGTTGTCTCAGCTGTTTCTACTTTTATTTAATTTCTAATCTAAGCTTTGCTTCTCTACTTCTTCTAAACTGCTGTCTAGATTCATGATCTCCTTGGTAATCTTTATATAGATCAGCAGGGTTATAAGAAATAGATTTAGAATATTCTACTTTTTGTTTTCCTTTATTCGATGCAAGTTCTTGAAGTAGAATCTTCTTTTCTTCTTCTAGGTATCCTCTTTCTTGGTACTGGTAAGCCTGGAGCTTAGATAGATGCAGATCAATAGCTGCAATCTTTTTCTCTATGTCTTGTTGAGGAGACATGCGGAACATTTTAAGACTAAATTCAAATTCAGGGACCTCATACCCCCCTAAATTTGGTTCCGTTTCGGACTCATCAGAGGAAGAAGAAGGAACAAATTTATGCACAGTAGGCTGAGCTTCAAAAGCAGAGTCAGAATCTGAGGAGGCAGAATCTTCAGAAGGTAAATACAGAGTTTTAGCTGATGGATTTGAGGCCGACTCCGGATGATCATACCATCTGGAATCCAGAGTTTCACAGAAAGCAGCAACTTTTGGGAGCTTCTTTTTCTTAGGACAGTTCTTAGTCCAATGCCCTGATTGACCACACAGAAAACAACCCTTTTCTGTGGCTTTAGTAGATCTGCTTTTGATGAATCGACGGGGCTTTTGATAGCTAGGATTAGAAGAAGCTTGCTTCTTGGAATAGTGCTTAGACTTCCTGTAAGGTTTATATTGTAAGGGCTTATCTGGATAGTGAAATCTAGGTTCACTAGTAAAATATCCCTTTTTCTTCTTCTTGGAAGAACAAGTACAGTGAGACTGTAAATGTCCTCGGTTGTGTGCTCCACAACCCCAATCTGGCATCTGAGCAACTTTCTTGCAGAATGATGGTGAAAACATAGATTGATGCCTTTTGATATCTTTTTCTACTCTCTGTGCTAAACAGTGTTCTTGCCATGTTTCTTTAATATGAAAATGTAACTGAGCAAGAGAGAGAGTTTGTAGAGGAATGTTTTTGTCTTTAAGATACTTCTCTACAGCATCTGGAATATGTCCAGGAAAGCTACATAGATAGTGTTTTAAGTAAGCAGGGTCATTTGCTTTACCTGCTCTGATCAGCAGCTTCTGTATGTACCAAAAATATTCTTCTACTTGGGCCAAATTGCATAACCTTGCAGTCATGAAGAGTGAAGCATAATGATCTCTTTCATCCATCTCATCCTCTCCATGAAATTTCTTACCAAGAGCCTTAAGTATTTGCTGATCACCATCATCAGCAAACAACATGCCATTTCTAGCATTTGCTGGAAGGTTTTCCCACCAATCTGAGACTAACCCAGCAAATCCAGCTACTATCATACCACCTAAATGTTGACCAGTTAATGAAGCATTTTTTAATCTCTGAGAGATGGTCCAATGATATAGTAACTGAATGGCTGATTTTATTTCATCCCTGGATTGACAATCAATATTGATCACAGGGTGGTCAGGCATCTGGGAAATAATGTTACTTATAGATCCAATGCCAAAGTTTGTGCTAAAAGGAGGAGCAGTAGAGGCAGTAGGCATTGCTTGATCAGTATTTGGAGGTGGTAACACTAAATGAGAAGACGCCGAAGACTCAGCAGGATTTCCAGACATCATTTGCAGATAGTGGGCCTCAAGGGCAAGAGGTAGGGTTTTTAATGCTTTAACCCATTCATGGACTTCTTCTATGTCATGATCAGTCAGACCGAAGTCAAATTCAGGCCTGTTATCTTCTTCAGGAGTACCACTAAACATTCCAAAGGAATAGCTTCTTTCTAACAGAGGAATAGTGGATTTCTTTGGCTCATAACCTTTTGCAGCTAGAGAAAGAGCCATAGGATTTACATCAGGAACTTTAGGTTTTAAGTCTGTGATTTTATTAAGTAGTTCCTCGATTTTTTCTAGTCTTTTTTCCATCTTTTCTGCAGCCTTAGTTACTGCAGACTTTATTTCTGTTGAATCTGACAAAGAATGATCAATTTTTGTTTCAACTACAGACACTTGCTGTTTTTCATCTAAGACAGTCTTTTTGATCTGTAACAGATCCATCGCCATATCATCCAGGTTTCTTGCAGTCTTTTGATGCTGCAAATTACCCCAGTTGGCTAACTTAACTTCATCTGACACAGAGTCATCTGGACCAGAGGACTTATGTGGCAGGTATTCTCTTTTTATCTGGCCATCATGGGAGTATTGCCTAAAAGGTGTATCAGGAAAATTTCTTCCTCGAACAAAAGATTTTCTATTTTGGATGGTGGCTTCTATTTCAGAGTTCTGTCTTGGCAAGGTAAACATTCCCAAAGTGGGTCTGTCTTTATAATGCTGTAGTGCTTGCAGATTCTTTTTACAGGCTTGACAGTATTTGTGCTGTCCGGTATGGTTTGAAGGGCCTGTGTATCCTGTATGGAGTCTTGGCTGGCTAGGCTGACTCGCAGTAGAGGAAGAAGAGGAGACAGAAGTAGATCTTGGAAGAGAAGAGAATGAGGGAGCAGGAGAGCTATCTGGATATCTGAATGAACTTGTAGATCTGTCAAACTTTAAAGGTCTAGTGGCCAAAGCTTGTCTGGTTTTTTCTATATCTCTTAGCTCAGAATATTTGACTTCCCATTGCTGGGGGTAGTTAATACCTGTCCAATCGAAAGTAACTGGTTGAGCATTCTTGGATTTGTCCTGTTCCACCACGCTTACGAGGTGTGAACTCTGATAGACGTGTTTTTGCAGAGGGGGAAGAGTGTCATTACCAAATCTAACACAGACAAAACTTTTAAGCTGAATTAGTCGAGATCCAGATTGCATAGAAAAGCCTTGAGGTAAGACATAGGCTTTCAAAAGGTCGTAGATGTAAGGATCATCTAGAATGACACTATAGTTGGGGAAGATAGTGCCATAAGCAGGGCCTTGATGCAAAGGAGCAGTAAATCCGCCAATAACAGCATGAGCAAAATCATTATGTCGAGTGTCCACGGCTACACATAAGGAAGACACTGGTAGATAAGGACGGACAAGAGGACCTAAACCTAAACGTATAGCTCCCAGATGAGCATATTTGTATCCCTTTTGTTTTGCCCAATCAATCTGAGATCTTTCTAATAAGTTTATATGTACAGGCTCCTGTTTATCAGTGAAGGAGATATCAACAGAGGATAAACAGATTTGTTGACAAGCAATATATTTCTAGAGAGAGAGTTTATAAACATCTTTTGGTAAAATGGTAGGTAATTGCCAGTCTGCAGAGGGATTAGAGTTATCAATATGGATAACTGACGAAGATGAATCAGATGTAGAACATTCTGCGAAGGAAGATCTTCTTTCAGCAAGGGAGACTTCACCATTCCCTTCCTGCTGACAGTCTAGAACAGGGTGAGTAGCGATATCCATTGAAGGATCCATCTGAATAAGGGTTTCACTCACGCTCAGTCTACTTTCAACGGGATTTACGGTGCCAATCCACACGGCTGTGACCCTGACTAAAGACCTTTCTTAACCCTTAGGATTCACTTCAATTAACCTCAGCAACCCATTTCCGATTTCCTACAAGATACCACTATGTCTAGCATACAATCAACAATTTAGAAATAGAAAGTCGTTTGCAGAAAGCTTACAGTAATTTCGTAGATTTACATCAGGAACTTTAGGTTTAGGTCCTCTTGTCCGTCCTTATCTACCAGTTTCTTCCTTATGTGTAGCCGTGGACACTCGACATAATGATTTTGCTCATGCTGTTATTGGCGGATTTACTGCTCCTTTGCATCAAGGCCCTGCTTATGGCACTATCTTCCCCAACTATAGTGTCAATCTAGATGATCCTTACATCTACGACCTTTTGAAAGCCTATGTCTTACCTCAAGGCTTTTCTATGCAATCTAGATCTCGAATAATTCAGCTTAAAAGTTTTGTCTGTGTTAGATTTGGTAATGACACTCTTCCCCCTCTGCAAAAACACATCTATCAGAGTTCACACCTCGTAAGCGTGGTGGAACAGGACAAATTCAAGAATGCTCAACCAGTTACTTTCGACTGGACAGGTATTAACTACCCCCAGCAATGGGAAGTCAAATATTCTGAGCTAAGAGATATAGAAAAAACCAGACAAGCTTTGGCCACCAGACCTTTAAAGTTTGACAGATCTACAAGTTCATTCAGATATCCAGATAGCTCTCCTGCTCCCTCATTCTCTTCTCTTCCAAGATCTACTTCTATCTCCTCTTCTTCCTCTACTGCGAGTCAGCCTAGCCAGCCAAGACTCCATACAGGATACACAGGCCCTTCAAACCATACCGGACAGCACAAAGACTGTCAAGCCTGTAAAAAGAATCTGCAAGCACTACAGCATTATAAAGACAGACCCACTTTGGGAATGTTTACCTTGCCAAGACAGAACTCTGAAATAGAAGCCACCATCCAAAATAGAAAATCTTTTGTTCGAGGAATAAATTTGCCTGATACACCTTTTAGGCAATACTCCCATGATGGCCAGATAAAAAGAGAATACCTGCCACATAAGTCCTCTGGTCCAGATGACTCTGTGTCAGATGAAGTTAAGTTAGCCAACTGGGGTAATTTGCAGCATCAAAAGACTGCAAGAAACCTGGATGATATGGCGATGGATCTGTTACAGATCAAAAAGACTGTCTTAGACAAAAAACAGCAAGTGTCTGTAGTTGAAACAAAAATTGATCATTCTTTGTCAGATTCAACAGAAATAAAGTCTGCAGTAACTAAGGCTGCAGAAAAGATGGAAAAAAGACTAGAAAAAATCGAGGAACTACTTAATAAAATCACAGACTTAAAACCTAAAGTTCCTGATGTAAATCCTATGGCTCTTTCTCTAGCTGGCAAGTTTAACGAGAACAACAACTTTGCCAAATTTATCCATAACGTCCCATAAGCATAAGTTATTGGGAGGCGTGTGCCTTACAGTACAAGTCAAGCAAATGCAAAACGTTCCCTGCAATACAAATATTCAAAGATGTTCGTCTTTGAGGAACTTTTTCCCTTGGGATTGTCGAATACAAAAACGAAATTCACAAAAAAATATTCAAGCTTTCACTAGCAATTTGCGACGGCCTACACTGCTCTTTCCAATCCTACAACAAACAATAAGAAATCAGATTAGTTAGTGAAAAAATCAGATCTACTCGTTACAGTATTCACAGAAACGAATAATAATTTGCTGGCATCATTACTGCATAACAACCTTCTAAAAACATACCAACTTAGACATTAACCCTTATTTCTATTCTATTTCAGACATTTTGGGAGGGACCGATCTGGGGTTTCTCTTCAGATTCATGCTGGTCGTGACTGACCAGCCAGAGCAGATCAGGATGGTTAGAGGCGATCAAAACTCCTTTAGGAGGACTCGTACTTTGCATTTTCTTTACCGATATGACTTTGGGCGGCACCCGTGGACAACACAGAATCGGAGATATCTTGTGTTCCTCCGACTTAGGGGTCTAGCATTCTTCATCTTCTTCTGTATTATCTACCAGACTTGTTTGTGCTGCCAAAGGAAGCATATCTGCCTCTGGACTAGAAGAATCCAACGTTTTTATTTTTTCCAGTGTAGAAAATTTATTGCTTGGCAACATAATGTCCAATACAGCAACTTTTTGTAAAATCTAACACTCAGTACTTACAGCAATCCAGTATTGATGATTCAATGGCACATGAACATCTCTTATTGTAATTCCTATGGAATAGGATCTGAGCTAAGAAGCATTGAGAGCAAATATTGCCTCCAAGAAAGCATAGGTAGCTTGCACCACACGCTTCCGTTGCATATTGGGTTTGGGAAGGATCAATTCAACAAGGATGACGAGCATCAGAAAGCTGAAAACGAAAGTCTTCAGAAGTTGTAAATGACCTTCCTGATTCCTAAAAAATTTCCGGCTTAGAAATTTCCATTGAAACGATAGAATTTTCATTAAAAAAGTGCAACAACCAATAATATAATTTTCATAAAATAATGCAACAGACGATAATAGAATTTTCATTTAAAAATACAGCCGACACATCTGAGTATGAGTACACTCAGATAGAATTATCGATCTTAAGACCTAAAAAGTATACCTCTGTATTCTACTGAATTCCAATACGATTCTGACGACAAATAATGCTGAACCAAAGAACCAGTTGAGGATTGTTTTTATTGAGAAATCTCAAAAGGTTGATTTCCTTCAAAGAAACATGGAAACTTTCTTTGGAGACCTTGAAGACAAATTTGTGGAAAAGGTCAGCCTTTTCAATAATCTGGAAGATGAAGTAAAAGCCTCTCAACAACAGAAAATGATGCCTTAAAGGGGCATGTTTTTAGGTTGGAATAGACTAATTCTGAGCTAACTAATGAGGTTGCGCACTTATAGGCTTCTGTTGATGAGATTCATGCACCAACAACTTATTTTCATGAAAATGACGACAAGATGTTTGATGAGTATCAAACTTTTAAGGAAGCTCAGGACTCCTTGTTGCTGTAGCTGACTGAGAAGGATTAGAAAATTCAAGGATTACTGGTTTGCAAACAGGACCTTAAAGAAAAAGTCTCTCTATTGCAGAATAGTGAGATGAAAACTGTTGAGCTTCCCAACTCACCTATTAATTATTGTTTCACGCCTGGTTTTAAGTATGTGAATGTATCTATTCCATCACATCCTTTACTGTCTACCAATGTTTTTGTTTCTCCCAGATTTAAAAACACACTACATGTATTGGTTCTCGATTGTTGAGAAAAATAGGTTTTACCAGAGGTGGACTTGGGAAGAATGTATAGGGAAATGCTATTCCTGTTTCCCCTAAGTTCCATACATCAAGATAAGGTCTTAGATATGATGTTGTTTCTCCCTCTTTGTCTTCACTCAGCCTTGCTGAGTCAGGAAATGTTGTATTTGTTCCTAGTGGAATTCAGAGTGAAGAGGAACCTGTTGATAAATGTGTTAAGATGGTTGTTCATAACAAGCCAAAAATTGTGAATATTGTCATTGTTTCTATCAGTCAACAAAAATCTCATCCCTCCTGTTATGTTCATCCAAAACATAAATATGTGCCATATATATATTCTCATAAGAATCGGAGAAATTTGCGAAGAAAACTAATTTCTTGAAAGGATGTCACCTCTTATTTCCAAACTTCCCAAAGAAGATGTGAAAGATAGAACCATGGACGAGTGTTGAATATTCAATGTGGTTAGATTGATGAATGGTATTGGATCATTTGCATAGATGATTGAGGACTTCATATTGATGTGTATCTTCAATTGTACAATCGTACATAGTTCCTCTTACATATTATTTACTTTGACTGGTCCATTGATGTTTGACTAGTGGTGGTAGTTCTACTAGTTTTCTTTGTCGATTGATATTTGATAGATATCTATTGCTGAATTTTTCTTTTGGTGATATCCCTAAGTTGTGTTTAATGGGGTGAGAATTAGATAATTGAAGGTTTTTTAGCATCACGTTTTCCTATTGTATTCAAGGTTTATTAGCAATTTGTTTTTCATTGCTCTTCTTGGAGCCTTCATTTTATTTCATTTGTTTGTAGTGTTGAGAAGATATTTTTGTACTCTTTCAATAAAGTTGTTTCACGTCACATTTGTCAATGAAATGTATTGATTCCTTACTTATAAATGGGTATCTAAAATGGAATTTTTAGTTAGAACGTTGTTTTCTATTATGGTATTTATTTATGGGACCTCTTGTCCTGCACCAGTGAGTAGTGGATTTTGGGCCACTCGTGTAGACATTTTGTTGGAGTGTCCCGAGACATTTGTCTCCATGTGCTGCTTTATTTCACAATGTCCAGGGGAGCTCACCACCTTGGAGTATTTCTTGTTGAGTTTGTTTGTGCATCTTTGTCGCCTTTAGCTTGTACTCCATACATTTCTCCATTGGTTGTGACATTCATTGTTGCCGCCTATACCACTCACTTAAAAATTGTGGGCGGTGGTATGGAATGCTTCCTCAAGTATTTTTTATTGGCCATTAATTATTAAGATCAGACATATTCATAATGATATTTGTACTCAGCACTAGTTCCTATTTGACTTGACGATTAAAGTGACTAGCTACCCTTGGAGTTCGGTGAGATGTATTGGTGACCATAGGGACATTCAGTGTATATGATGTCTTCTAGATTATTGGCACTCGTTCTTGAGGATCAGTAGTTTGAAACATGCATTGAGCTCAACATGTGTGTTTTTCTCTCTTTCGGGAAGGAGTTTTTCCCATGAGTTTTTCTCATTATACCCTCTTATGAGAGCTTTGTACATGGGTACCTCAACAGGCCTAGTTGTCGGGACCCATTTTTGTTTTGTTTCCTCCCTCTGTTTCTCTCATGGAAAGGTGTTGGTGTTGGTATTTTCCAACATATTATTTGTTAGAGTTCCAATCTAGCTAGCTAATATTGGATGTAAGCTCACATAGGAACAAGTGCATCTTCCAAGTTGTTCTTAGATGACACTAGGCTTCTCCATTGCTATAAATGGAACCACTCTAATGTATTTTTCATTCAAGTTTATATAGAAATCCTTCATTGTATATGCCTTGTCAATAATATTAATAATATTGCTACAACTAAAATATTTGAGCCCTAGAGAGATTCAAAGGTTTATTCCTTTTTATTCAAGATTGATATTCACTAAAACCAAGAACATTTAAATAACTCGGTTTTCATATACCAAGGAAAGCTAAATTGAATGGTGTTTTCAATAGTGTAGAATGTGAATGTTGAGAATAATTCAAACAATGAATCCCATGAATCAAAACAGTTAGACAATGAACCCTATGAGTCAAAACACTTCACTTACTTTATGCTTTAGAACATGGAAGTAATTGCTCTCATGGAATTCAACCTCAACACCTTGAATTAGTATGCATAGTGACTAAGTAATTCCTCTGGTTGGATATTGATGTGCACAAGAGTTGTACCTAAAACAGAGTTATTAATGATTTGTGATATTTTGCATGGTCTTATTCTTTTTATTGAACTTGTATTTATTGTTTTTGGTTGGTGGTGAATGCACATTATACTCAGAACAATTCTTTGAAGTAATTTTGAATGACAAAGCTTGTATAATATTGAGAATACAGACCAGAGCTGAAAATCCACTTAACATTCATATTGGTTAAGCTAGTTGGCTGCCAGTCCCTCATTTACAGCTTATATGGTATCAGATTATATGGTATGAGAGAATTGCTGAATCCTATACTCTAATGTAGTACTTGAAGAGAAAGAAGACTCACCATTGACAAAACCTTGAAGAAAGAGAAAATGAATGGGAAGATAAGTACACCTTTGCACAATGGAAACATGTGAACTATGAACTAGAGCAAACCCATAGCTAAAGCTAGAGCCACTAACGAAAACCAAAGCCAATTTTAGCCCTGGAGCCAGATTATCAAAGAATACACACCATCCATTCTAGTTTGGATTTTGAGATTAATGGCCCTAAATAAAGAGTCGTTACACTTCTGTTAGAAGTTGTGCAATTGGAATATGGGGAAAATATATCTCTTCGCAGACCATTCTTTTCCTTATTGACGATTCACTTGTTTGTTGGGCATTTACCCCTCGCGTGGGCATCTTTCTCATCTGCTTAGGCGAATTTGTGTTACCTGGGTTGCTTTTATAATGTTCTCGGCGTTTTTATACCTTGCTAGCAGTTTCCATTGACCCTTTGGTTTTCTATTAGCCAGGATTGTTCTTATTTCCCCTCTCAAACGAATGCAGCTAAGAGAACCGCAAAATAGTTTATGCAAATCCACCAAATAGTTTTTCTTGGATTGAAACGTAATGGTTGCTTGAAGGGCTGCATTGGGCAAGGAGAAAAACGTTTTACCAAAACCCATTCGACGCCATTGAAGCAAAATATACAAATTGAAAATATATAATGCTGCTAGTCTACGATTGTCATGGGATTCTGAGCTGTTATTATCAAAAGAGATGGATAATGAGAACAACAACTTTGCCAAATTTATGAGAACAACAACTTTGCCAAATTTATCCATAACGTCCGATAAACATAAGTTATTGGGAGGCGTGTGCCTTACATTACAAGTCAAGCAAATGCAAAACGTTCCCTGCAATACAAATATTCAAAGATATTCGTCTTTGAGGAACTTTTTTCCTTGGGATTGTCGAATACAAAAACGAAATTCACAAAAAAATATTAAAACTTTCACTAGCAATTTGCGACGGCCTACACTGCTCTTTCCAATCCTACAACAAACAATAAGAAATCAGATTAGTTAGTGAAAAAAATTAGATCTACTCGTTACAGTATTCACAGAAACGAATAATAATTTGCTGGCATCATTACTGCATAACAACCTTCTAAAAACATACCAACTTAGACATTAACCCTTATTTCATCTGGGGTTTCTATTCAGATTCATGCTGGTCGTGACTGAACAGCCAGACCAGGTCAGGATGGTTAGAGGGGATCAAAACTCCTTTAGGAGGACTTGTACTTTGCATTTTCTTTACCGATCTGACTTTGCGCGGCGCCGGTGGACAACACAGAACCGGAGATATCTTGTGTTCCTCCGACTTAGGGGTCTGGCATTCTTCATCTTCTTCTGTATTATCTACCAGACTTTTTTGTGCTGCCAAAGGAAGCATATCTGCCTCTGGACTGGCAGAATCCAGCGTTTTTATTTTTTCCAGTGTAGACAGTTTATTGCCTGGCAACATAATGTCCAATACAGCAACTCTTTGCAAAATCTAACACTCAGTACTTACAGCAATCCACAGCAATCCAGTATTGATGCTCCGATGGCACATGAACATCTGAGCTAAGAAGCATTGAGAGCAAATATTCCCTCCAAGAAAGAATAGGTAGCTTGCACCACACGCTTCCGTTGCATATTGGGTTTGGAAAGGATCAATTCAACGAGGATGACCAGCGTTGGAAAGCTGAAAACAAAAGTCTTCATAAGTTGTAAATGACCTTCCTGATTCCTAAAAAATTTCCGGCTGAGAAATTTTCATGGAAACGATAGAATTTTCATTAAAAAGTGCAACAGCCAATAATATAATTTTCATAAAATAATGCAACAGAATTTTCATTTAAAAATGCAGCGGACACATCTGAGTACAGTCAGATAGAATTATCGATCTTAACACCTAAAAAGCTTTCCTCTGTATTCTACCGAACTCCAATACGATTTTGACGATTTTTTTCATGAAAACGATACAATTACGTTACACTATTTTTTTTTATGAAAACAATACAATGAGGGTAAAAAGATGTGTATAGCAATATAGACGAACTTTCTATAAAACAACAATCCGCATATTGGAGAAGTTTCACCGCTAGTTCGTTAGTTCTATAACCATGTTAGACCTATGTAAACTTTTGATTTAGCATGTTGGATAGGTTTGTCTTTTCTATTTATTTGATCTCTTTGGGTGTATGATAGATCTAGAGTTAGATGATCTTGATTATATATCTCAAGTATCTAAAAGACAACTTCAAAATTTAAAAGAAAAATTAGATGAATAACAATTTTGATTGTTGAAACATATGAATAGTAAGAAAGTAAGTGGATGCCTATAATCAATAAGAAATAGATTACGAAGTAATCAATATCAATCCATCTTCATTTGCTTTTCAAATAGCCACACATGCTACTTTTCGATCATATGAAAATGGGTACAAAGACCATTCAAAGCTTTAACATGAGTAAATGCCATACCTTGCCTATCTTAATTCCCAATATTAATATTAGTTTTCTCCAAAGTCAATCCTTATGACTTATGTATTGTTAACCTCCATGCGAGTTTCAATGGAAGTTGTATTTTAGTTATCCCTTTCAATCAGTATAATAGAAACAGTTTGACGGATTGATTAATCCCATGGAACCCCCGCATATTTATCAAATCTTAACCAATCATATGTTGTTGGTTCTAGGGGTAATGTTCTAGGGTTATACACCATTTTTTCTAGAACTCCAATAGAACCATTGGCGAGTCCTACATCTATCCCAATGTTTCAAGTAACATCACCCTAGCTCCAATTGCAATAAGTAAATCTAGTTCCAACTCTTCCTCATATGTTTCCACAAAATACTTGCTTCTTATTTTGGTAGCAAGGATGATTTTAAGGGCGAATTTTAGCCCAATGGCGAATTTTAAGGGTTACCCAAAAAAAAGTGGGCAAATTTGTATATTAAAATGTTTTTATTTTATTTAATAAATTCGCCCATTGTTTATTTTATATATAGTTGCCTCAAGGTAAATTGCATTCATCCCGAAAGAGGGAAAAAATGGAAAATGAATATTAGCCCACGAAAATATTGATTTTTGCCTACATTCGCCCGAATTTTTCCAATTTGTAGGAGATATTTGCACAAATTCGCTCAATTTTTCTGATTTGCAGGAGATATTTTCCCAAGTTCACCCGATTTTTCCAATTTGCAAGAGATATTTGGCCAAATTTGCCTGATTTTTTTAGATTGGGAGGAGAAATGAAGATGGTTCACCGGATTTAAGGATAATAAGTTGAAAATTTGGTATTTCTTCGAGGATTTATGGATAATATGATTAAAAAATTGGTATTTCACTCTATCTGCTTACATTACGTGAAAATGATGGACAAGGTAAGAGAGGAACAACTCTCTAAGTTCAAGGAGGCTATTAGTTTGTTTGACAAGGATGGAGACGGTCAGTACTCACAAATCCCCTTCAATTATTTGTCTTTCTCTACATGTTTTCGATCTCTACTTCTTCTGTAAGAATAGGAAGAGATGCAATGTATTTAGCTTATCTGGGTTGTGAAATTTTTAGTTTATTTAGTAGACACACAAACCATAGCTATGGCTTTCTGGACCTTGGTGACTGTGGTGGCTGTCGCTTCGATAATCACAGTGACCGCTGCTATAAGTACTAAGATCTTAGACTCCCTAGCCCAGGCTATAAGATTTACTACTTTGGCTTTTATAGACTCATTTCCTCACTCTAATATTTAGATATCCATACCTGGTGCTAAGGGGAAGGAGTATGTCTATGGCTCTACGTGCTCGGATTTACGGTCCATCATCGCCTGCTTTACCCTCTACCCACCGGAATATTTGATTTTACCTTTACGATATGTCCATACATGGCGCTGGGGAGGAGTAGGTCTATGGCTCTATGTGCTCAGATTTACGGTCCATCACCGCCTGCTTTACCCTCTGCCCACCGGACAATTTGATTTTACCTTTACAATAGGGAAGGGTGCCTTCACGTGTTTTTTTATCTATTGGCCAAATTACTTTATGTGATGACTTGTGTGCTTAGATCGGTTGAAAGCAATGGCATTTTTTATTACACATTTTATTAGATTCTAGGATTATCCATTTATGTTGGGTAGTTATGGTAGAGGCATGTAAGTAATGGTCGCATGGTTGGTACTCTGTAGTCAAATCATTTCCCTTTAACATTATCAGTGTTCTATGGTGAATAGGGGACAAGGTATTAGATATGGTTCATTCAGTTGGTTCTCTTATTGCTTGATTTGAGTTTTCATAAATCACCAGTCATCAAATTCTGAACATTTTTACTTGTATAGTTAACTGAAGTTTTTAACCGTCTTTCTGATTGGAGTGGGTAGGAGAGTTTTATGAGAGATATGTTGCAATTAGACCTCTTAGTTAATAATTTCGTCAAAGTCACCCAAAAATTGCACTTAGTCTCATTCACAGAATGAAGACTGCATTAGCACTGAAACCATCTTAGTTTAACACTTTGGAAGTAGTGTAGCCACCTTGACCTGACTCTCATCTTGAAACACTTTGATCAGTAATTTGTTTAAGTCACCCAAGAATTGCACTTAGTCTCATTCACATAGAAGACTACATTAGCACTAAAAAAATCTTAGTTTAACACTTTGGAAGTAGTGTAGCGACCTTGATCTGACTCTCATCTTGAAACACTTTGATCAACTGTACTGGGAGCAAGACTTTTGGGTTTTAAGCCTGAGCCATCATTGCTATGAGCACTCAACCTTGTTGCTAGACCACAGCTTGATGAGATTTTTCTCATTGGATATTATTCTTTGGCACTTTGTTGGTTTTATTCTGGGTGTAAGTTATAGTATTCAACAGCCATGGAGCTCATTAGCAATTATTTTCCAGGGCACATGGTACTGATTATAAGAGTAGCATAGATTTCTTCGCTTTTCCTTCTATTTTTCTTGTTCCCACTATCCTTAAATTTGCTAATCACTTCCATTCACTCAAAGTTATCCTTAAATCAGCTAATCACTTCCATTCACTTAAAGTTAGTGCTAATAGTAGTTGGTGTCCCTGGTGATCTATTTCTTCTTTAGGAAATGCTTGTTTCTGTGGCTTCTATCAAAGATATTGGATGTTTTCATTTTAAAGAGCTTAGTCCTGCTTCAAAGATGACGAGACAAGGGGTTTAATCTTTTGTCTATTTGATGCATCAACTATTTTTAGTTGTACTCATGTGGCGAGTTATTCTCAGGTAGTCTATAACAGGTTAAAGATCTATCTTAGTGTTTAGTCTCCAATTTTGTCAAAAAAATTGTTTATAAATATCTACTTTTAAGATAACAAAGTCACAGTTTCGAAGATCATATTATCTTTCCCTTTTCCATGCTTCCGTTTTGTTTGCATTAGAAAATAAGTTGACCTAGATGAAGATACTTGTATCCTTCGCTTTTTAGTAGTAGGTAGACATTGCGTTTAACTGAAAGGTGGAATGGTGAATCTACTGTCTCATGTGGAGCCTTTCCTGTTGATTGGATTTGCAGATCAAAAGAGACATGCTTCATTTTCAGTGAACTCAATGCCCAATAGGTAAAAATGTCAAATCAATTTCCTTCACAAGATTGCGTTGAAAGATTGGCATTGCTTGTAAATTTGCAATTCAAATCTAGCCAGCTATTGTCATATTAGCCCCTTATCCTTTAGTTTGGGAAGTAGAAGAATTGACGTTAGGTTCTTCCAAAATCATTAGTAGATAAATCTATAACAAGTTTAGTAATTAATATCAATAGTTAGTGCCTAATTAGTGCCAATGAAACTAAAATTGGTAAACAATTTTTAAAACATCATGAATATTTAAAAGATAACGTATTACAAGATTTTTGAAGTTCAGGATTTTAATGCTGGTATATTTTTCGTGTGATCCAAGTGTGCATACTTTTGACAAAATATGATCGTCTTTATGTCTGTCTAGAGTGGGCAGGAATAGAAAGGTCCCATGATACAAGCACTATTACAATTCCAAATTGAACCTTTATGGGCTTCCATCAAACACTTTGGGATGATATAGAAATGTTATTTCAAAGCTTGCAACAATAATTTTCAAAACAGAGCAAGATTTCCCAAGTGCACTGTTTGATTTCTCTGTTCTTTCCATAAATTTACTAAATACATAGGAATTAGACATCATTTTCCTTACGGACACATAGTGGAAGTGATTGTGCACTAGAAACTTGTAGTTGTGTCCCATTTCTGTTGAACAAATTATTTGTGGAAATAAATTTCCAAGATGAGAGTGGGTACAGTGGCGGCTGCTTTCTCTTCCTCTTCTTGTTGGGCATGGAAGCCATAGCCCTTGCTCTAAGTTCTTCAATGTCCATAGTGCCTAAATTGACTTCTGCACTGAACTTCTTTGACTTGCAAGTAAAAAACATAATTGGGGAGGTTAGACCCTCTCTTACTCTTACCGTCTACTCCACCCTACCCTATCCTCCCGCCTCTGTCTTCGTTGGTCGTTTCTTTCATCCATTTACCAGTTTCCATGAGGTAGAAACAAGAAGCTTTGTGTCTTTGAAAGTTCCCATGTCAACTACTTAATGTGTGGCAAGGGAAACACTGATTCCTAGTGGTTAATCCCTGGATCTTTCAATTTCTTCAAAACATAATATAAAGCCATAGGAATTGTTGAAAATTTTCCAATTTTTGTTTGATTTCTTTGTGAAAATATGATATTAAGCCATGAGAATTTATAGGTTTTTTTTTCAATTTGTTTTGTTGAAAATGCATCATATAGTTCATTGTAAGTCAATATAGATGTACATGGTGCTTTTAAAATCCCCAACCGAAGAGTTTATATACAAAGACTTCTACTTTTTTTATACATATAAATCTAGGGGGGGGTTTAAAAATCATCCCTACATACGTGTGAAACCAATCATGGATGTGGCTCTAATATGACGGAATGAGTGGAGGTATCATGCCCATATTTCAGAACATGAGATATATGGTAAAGGAGCTGAGGTAACATGCCTTCTCTGAGAAATTATGTTATGGGAGCATGCTTTCCTCATGTTTCTCATTCAGGAGCTGAGGGCATATGATTGCTCTGTTGTGGGAGCTGACATGCCTCACAGGACAAAGCAGTTGAACTTCCAAGCCTAGTTGAACCATGAAAATGGGCTATGGTATTTGTTGGGAATTAGCTGACTAGGAAAGTTTCCTGAACTAGTATTGCAATGCTACCTAATTTTCAAGAACCCTTAGTCTGAAGACTCTAAACTACATTCCAATTTGCATAGTGCTAAGTGGGATAACTTGTAGGTTGCTGCATGGCTGAATATTCCCTTTGTCAAAAAGGATCTGTCTGACATATTAGTAACTGGTCACCCCACTACTTGTACATATCCCTGTTTTTTTCTGTTGAGCCTTTGATTGTGCTTCCACATAGTTTGGGGGTCCTAAGGAAAGAAAAATTTCATGGGCGAGGTTGGGTGGAAATTGGATGGTAATTTAAGAGTTATCCAGGGAAGGAGTTGGATATAGCAATTCATCCAATGGGGCTAGTTGACCAAGTGCATGTATAATCTATTATATTTTCTTGTATATCAAACTGATTTTCATAATTTTTTTGATAAGTTGTTAATGAACTAATATGACAGACTGTTGGAAATGCCACATGTATCTATGGTTGTTAAGTGGAAGCTTTGCTGGTATGAATGGCTATGGGATTTATTTTACCTCTGCTAAAATAAAAATGGCCATAAACTTGATGATTGAAAGAGCTCGCGAATTATAGCTCTAAAATCTTGGTGAAAGAGGACTAGGGATGAGACCTATCACTGTATCATGTCTTTTAATTATTGTTTCTGGGAAATATTTTCTAAAATTGTCAATGATATATGTTGGTTTAGTGCATGAAGCTTAGAGAGCAATTCATGTGTTTTTATGATATTCTGGATTGAGTTACTCTGTTGTCTTTTCTGGAGTTATGGCAACAAATTAGAAATGTTAGTCTCAATATGTTTGTTATATGAAATCATACTTCCATGCTTAGTTGGTGGATTTTCAGTTTTCTATACGAGTGTGATTGTGAGGAAATTATTTTCTTACAAAGCTATTCTCGTTGAAACCATGATTGCTGGTAGAGTTGGGCATATAACATACTTAGAAAAAGGAAAACTCTGTTTATGGAAATTGTGAAGACATTTAGTAGGTGAATTGATGCAGAATCAGTTTGCTGCTGGAATTTCTGTTCGTTAATACTGAAAATAGGTACTAGAGCTGTTAACCACTATTTGTGACTCAAACAAAATATAGATGTATATTGTTGTAGCTTGGGATTAGTATATTACTGATACATGAGGTATGTATTGCCTATGGAATGCAAAATTCATGCTCAGCTTTCACTACATGTTTGAATAAACAACCACTAGGATTATATTGATGGCATCAACTTCTTTTGATGGCATTATAACTCAACGAAATCTCTTCTCCCTCTTGGTTGTGTGATTTCTGCTTATACCACAAATTTAATTGATGGGTATTGACTGTGTTAATTTGATATGTAATTTTCCTTGTCTTAACTAACTGAAAATTTAATCTCATTAATGGATGTTAGCAAGCCACCATACTGAAATAATGGAGACCTCACTAGAGGATGGCATCTCCAACTATGTCATCCTCTACCTGTCTATGGGGGTTGCTATCTCATTGGGCACGATTTTGTGTAAGCTGTGGGAGTTTGTAACATGCTCAAATAGAGCCAACAATCTCACTCCACATAAACAGAATCCTTTAGTGGCATAATTTTTTTGTGTTGATTTTTTCTGGGTTGCTGTCCTACTGTTTGACAAAAATCTTAACCATATATATCCCAATTTCTTTATCTTAAATATGCAACTTGCAATTTGCAATTGGATTTCCAGCTAAGGTATTGGACAACATGCTAAGGGTTTGGATTTAGATTTCTTCCTTTTCAAAATCTCTGTGGTGATTGTGGGCAATGGAGTACAACTCTGTAAATGGAAAACACAGTAATGAAGATTCTATGGGCATGTATTTTCAAATTTAAATTTTAACTTAGAAAATCGCTTTGATGATGGTAAATTGCTGTTCTTGTGGGTATTACTTTCGGAGTTTAATTTCTCTTTGCAAAAGGATTTGGGGATGAGTTTAAGGGACCATTTATTGAGTCACTAAAGTTGGTAATAGGAAAATAAGGACCAAGATACATATGGTTGACAGACATGGGGAAAATGGAGATGCATCATTTTATGATGAGGGCTACTGAGAAAGGAAATGTTCCTATAAAGAGGATGAAAATGACCCATGTTTTTCCCTCTGCATTAACTATGCTCACTCACATTTCCCTTCAGCTATGAAAGAAGCAGTTTACCCTAAGGTACGCATAAAGAGCATGGGATGTGTCCTTCTTAGTTTTCCTATTTTGTCTCATTTGATGCATCTTGTGCTTGATGAGGAAGCTTAAGCAAAGTTGCTACATTTTATTTATCAACATTATCTCTTTTGATTGCAAATGCTCAGGTGCTTTACTGTTTGTTCTCTTCCTCAGAATCCAGGATCATATATTACAATTGATAATATGAGTGTATTCAACACACCAAGGAAATTTGTTAGGTCTCTGGAACAACAATCCTCCTCCAAAAACACATGTAGAAAATTGCAATCCAGAGGAGAACTTGTAGATTCTGTAGAAGCTAACCATGATAATTTGAATTTAATTGACTGGAATATGAACTTAAGTGCAGCTGCCAATGGCACTATCAATGAATCCACGGGTGGAGACAATTGACATATGATCACAGAAGCTAACCATGATAATTTGAATGCAATGGAGTACAACTCTGTAAATGGAAAACACAGTAATGAAGCTTCTGTGGGCATGTATTTTCAAATTTAAGTTTTAACTTAGAAAATAGCTTTGATGATGGTAAATTGTTGTTCTTATGGGAATTACTTTCAAAGTTTAATTTCTCTTTGAAAATTGATTTGGGGATGAGTTTTAGTGACCATTTATTGAGTCACTAAAGTTGGTAATAGGAAAACAAGGACCAAGATACATATGGTTGATAGACATGGGGAAAATGGAGATGCATCATTTTATGATGAAGACTGCTTAGAAAGGAGACGTTCCTATAAAGAGGATGAAAATGACCCATATTTTTCCCTCTACATTAACTATTCTCACTCACATTTCCCTTCAACTATGAAAGAAGCAGTTTACCCTAAGGTACGCATAAAGAGCATGGGATGTGTCCTTCTTAGTTTTCCTGTTTTGTCTTGTTTGATGCATCTTGTGCTTGATGAGGAAGCTTAAGCAAAGTTGGTACATTTTATTATATCAAAATTATCTCTTTTGATTGCAAATGCTCAGGTGCTTTACTGTTTGTTCTCTTCCTCAGAATACAGGATCATATATTACAATTGATAATATGAGTGTATTCAACACACCAAAGAAATTTGTTAGGTCTTTGGAACAACAATCCTCCTCCAAAAACACATGTAGAAAATTGCAATCCAGAGGAGAACTTGCAGATTCTTCAGAAGCTAACCATGATAATTTGAATGCAATTGACTAGAATATGAACTTAAGTCTAGCTTCCAATGGCACTGTCAATGAATCCACAGGTGGAGACAATTGACATATGATCATAGCAAAAAAAGGAAGGACAGTGCTTGACAGTCTCTATAGTGTAGCTGATGGGTATTCAGTTAGAAGCAATTTAGAAGAGGGAGATCTGTAGAATAGTTCTGAATGGTTAGAAAGTGTGCATAAAACTGATTCTTTGTCACCGGCTTCAAGCATTATTTTTTAAGTGATGTTAGATAATGAGGAAGATTACGAGAGCACTGGCCTGACTGAGTTAGAAAAAGAAGCTTATAAGAAAGATGATAAGAAAGAAAATTGCTTACCAGCTAATCTTGATTCGTTTGAAGGTTCAACTAATTCTTGCAAATGGCAAGAGACAAAAACATTTTGTACATGTTGGAGAAGAGCATTGTGCTTTATGGAATCCATTATGGGAGTCTCCTTGTGTGTTGTGTTGGTTGTTCCTACAATTATGGTGGTTGTCAATTTATTTTGCAAGCAAGAGGAATACCATGTCATGGTTCCCACCTAGGATATTCTATTTTGTGGTCATTTAAAATTAGTAATTTACAAATATTATTGACTTAGTATGCAGCCATTGTTTAAATGGGAGTATACAATTTGAATCATCTTGCTTTTGTCTTTCCCTTGTTCACCAGGATTTCTTCCATATATTTGATTGCAAAGGGGATTATGATAAAGCATAATTCCATTTATGCACAGTAGGAAGATGAAACATGGAAATATTTCTGCTGCTAGAATGATGTGCGAGTTATGAGGATTTTTATCCCTTGAATAAAAAAAAAAATATTGTGAGGTCTCATTCTATATAAATTACTCAATTTGGAAAGTTATAGTTGTTAATTTTTACCATGTCTTCTTTCAATCCACTGAATGATACAAGCATCAAGATAAATCTAACATAGTCAATGTGCATTAAATGCTTAAGGTTTAGTTTGATTGTGTAGAAGGAATAGTCCAGGATGAACAAGGTTAAGAACCAATGGTCAATTGTAAATTCTGTGACATGAATGATGACGGTTAACTTCGTGCAGTTGTAGTGCTCATTATTGATATTTTAACTGAATATGAATTTCTTGTCCACCCTGAAATATTTTTAAATCATTGGACCAACATGCTATCTTGCTATTTCTAGATGAGTATATTGCAGAAACAACATAAGTACAAACCTCCCAAGCTATGTTGAGATCATAAGTGTGGGTCTTGTATCCACTGTGAGAATGTGGGTGCCTGATAAGCATGATTTTACTTTGAGCCTTGAGCTTTTCCTACTCAATAAAAAATGAAGGGAGAAGTTTGCAGAATTGATAGATTGTCTATACAAATAAACATTTGAATTTTTATTAGATTCATTTGATATTGAGAAAGCTTAGAGGTATTTTATATGGATTGGTGTTATTATTATATTTTGACAAAATCCTCCTCTTATCATAGTGCTAAAAGCATGTCCAGGGTATCTACAAGGTTGTGCTACTGGTCTGCAGTAGAACAAATATACTCTATATCACCATAGCAAGCAACATGGGGAAAATTATGAAACACCATACTTATTGAAGTTATTATGAAGCATTGAATGAGTCATGGCTTTAATGGGGAGTAACTAAAGAAAGTGTTAGTTAGTAAGTAACTTTCCTTTTTCGGAAGCCATATGTTAAGAATTCCACCTTAATTTTCTTGCCCTCTCTTAGGAAGTCATCTCTTAAGAGAAGTCTTCCTAAAGTTTCTTGCTAATCCCAAACTCATTTTTTGGGTTTTAGATACTTGGAAACACATTCATCTACATATTTCACACATTCAAAGATAAAGGTGTTAACAAAAAGGATGACAGAAAGATCCTAGAATATGTGATTGATAGGATACAATGTTAGAACTTTTAGCATGCTTAACCTTCCTATTAAAGATAGTGCACCTGCTAAACCCATTATCAGGGAGGATATCAAGGAGGATAGTACCCTAGTTAGTTAAATAGGGGTCCTGGTCAGCCTGATAGGCCATGATTTTGTTACTGTTTATGGACTGTCAGTGCCGGGTCGTGAGTTTACCTGGTCTGCCAAGCTATGCCATGACCTGTCTAGAGCTATCTAACTGGGTTGTGACTTGTTTAAGGCTTCCTAAGCTTCAGCCGTGATTGTTTGAGCCCTCTTGGGTTGTGTCGTGACTGTTTGAGCCCTCTTGGGCTGGGCCGTGACTGATTGAGCCTTCTTGGAGCTCAGTCATGGCCTTGTGGGCTGCTAGGACCTGTTTTGTGACCTATGTTGACCTTCTTCTGCTGGGTCATGACCTTGTTTATCTTTCTTGGAAAACTGTGAGCATGTTTTGGGCTGGGCCGTGACCGTTTGGGCTGCCATGACTGATTTGTGATTTGATTTGAGGTTCGTTACATTTGTTGGTCTATTTTATGGTTTGTTTGGTGAGTGTGATCTTACCAGTACCTACTGTGACTGAAAGTATTTGTCTTTAGAAAGTGTTGCTATAGTTTGGGGTGCTAGTATATGGTTTAAGGCTGCTTCTGGACATCTAATAAGTGCTCTTATTTAAATTATATATGACTATCTTGAAGTCTGTAAATTATTGCAGCAAGGGTTTGAAGGTTTTTTCTCACTTTTGGACTATTTATAGTTACTGTATGTTTAAACTTTAACACAGACACCTTTGGAAATGTTAAATTTGGAAAAGATGAAAATTATGTTAAAATTTATCTTTCATTTTCACTTCTATACTTTACTTCATCCTTCTGAGTACTTAGTTTAATTTGTTACATAAGTTAACAAATTTTTTGAGAATCCTAAAACCTCAACACTTCACTTGCTGCCGTGATGACCAAGTATTTATAGATTTATAAAACACTAACATTGCGACAAATAAAATAAGAAGGAAACTAAGTAACCTAAGTAAAGATTTATGGTAAAATTAATGTTATTCTTTAGGTGGCAAAAACCAAACTCTTAACTACACAGGAAACCTATGCTTTGATTACTGCATAGTAAGATTATGGAGTCCCACATGTAGGTGAACCAGAAGTAAAGAAAAGAATTGTGGGAGCTTTACCAAAATTGTTTCCTCCAAGTTTTATTACAACATAGTTTCTTACCTTTGCACTGTTGAGAAATGATTCAGGTCAAATATATAGAGGTTAGTGCAATAATGGCTAAAGCAGACTCGATTGGTTGATGAATGATGAATGCAGAACGTGATACTATTATTTGGCATTTGAATAGTCCACTATTGTCCCAAGTTGCAGCTCCTTTGTATGAGAGGGATTGGAGCACATACTCGTATCCATATGCACTTGGTGGAAAGGACTATTTATACTGCCAAGTTATGAATATTAATATAAAAATTCAAATTATATGGTGATGAAAGATCATGTCTGAATGAGATTAAGTTATATATATATATATATATA
>LPNX010452488.1:184283-203389 GCA_001517045.1 Pseudotsuga menziesii
AAAACTTATGTCTTATTTCTTATTTCCAATACTTGGGAAGTTGGGGACAAATTGATCTAGTGTTTCTTTTATAAGACAAAAGATTAAAATTTAGTTTTTATACTTTAAAATTTATAGCACAACAAACTTCATTACCTAGGAGAATAAGATAATATTGGAGAACCAAATGAGAATCCAAGATTCTTAAGGATATGGATGCCACTTTGAACATTAATGAAGGTGAAATGTTTTTTTAAGTCAAAGTTGGAGAACCAAACAAGAAATCCAATATTTTTATGGATATGAATGCCACTTCTTACATTGTGAAGATGGATGGATTATGAATTAAGGTGGAAGGCTTTTTAGGCAAAGTTCAAGAATCAAATAAGAAATCCAAGATTCTTAGGGATATGAATGTCATTGAGAAGTGGAGGGATTCTTAGGGCTATGGATGCCACTTCGGACATGAATGACATTGGAATGTTTTTTAGGTAAAGTTGGAAAACCAAATAAGAAATCTAAAATTCTTAGGGATATGGATGCCACTTGTTGGAGGGATTTCTAGAGGGAGCAGTTGGAAAAAGTTAAAATATATTTTGAAGGAAAGCTAAAAGAACTCATGATTCTCATAATAGGTATAATTATGGGAATTTTGTAGCAACATAAATATATCACTTTCGTAACTTTGTCATTGTTGAACAATATTTGTAGACCAAATCACAAGTTTACGTTGGACTTGATAATGTTTTTCCATTACTTTGTTATGGTTGAACAATATATGTAAACCAAAACCACAAGTTTACAATAACATGACTATAATGAAAGTTACCAAATATTTTTCCAATGCTTTAGACATTAACTCGCATTACATGGAGACAAAAATAAAGTCAATTTCTTCAATAAAATTTTGTTTTTACTTTTCATAGATGAATGGCACCAACTTTTCACTCTGACTTGTGAGTCTACATGTTTTGTTGTTGATGATGTGATTCATATTATTTGACTAATGTTGTTGTTCTTTTATTTTGACAATATTCTATAAATCAGTGAAAGATTCGCAAGTTTTTACAATTTTTTATAATGAAGTTAAATATTCGCCAAGTTTTTACAACATTATATAATAAAATGAAAGATTCACCAAATTTTTTATATATACATATTATATTATTGATAAAATCGCCTTCAAATTTTCCTATATATCGGAGAGATTCGCCCAATTTTTATACATATAAATCTAGGGGGGTTCTTAAAAGTCCCTGTTTGGTAGCAACACTTTTTACAATGGAGCAATCCATACTTATACTACACTTATTATGTTGTCATACATGATCATGCGTTGCAAGAAAATGTATGACATTATCAAAGGATTGTTTTGTTGAAGCATCCAATGAAGTATTTCTACAAGTCATAAGTAATTTTAAGTCTTCCACTAATGGAACTACATCTCTAGCTTTCATCAACATTGAAAACACTTTTTGTTCATCATGTTCTTTATGTTGTTGAAACACGGTATCAAGGGTCACAATTGTTGTTAATGAGATCCTTAATTCTTTTGCATGACCTTTAGATATATTTACAGGTTTATCCATGAAAAATGACATTTTGCATAAATCATCAACCAATATAATTGACCTTCCACCAAAAGCAATAATTACATTTTTGGGAAATCTTGTCGGAGCCTTGAATATTTTTTTATCAATAGAGTTCATCCAATAAATCTCATTTCATCAATTAGGATAATTTTTAACCACAAAATTCATGGACATGTGGAGATCCATGATGTTTCCATTCATAGAGACACCAATAATCTATAGCTTGATGAAAATGAGTGAAAATATCATCTCAAAACATTATGTGTCTTAAGTGCATATCATGTGATACAATAGATGATTATCAATCACATTTTTTATGTCTCCATTTCCTTGCATCACTAGGATGTAGAGGACTAGTACCAAACATTAAGTTATGCAAATCTTGCCACTACATATAGTATTTGTTGTAGTTATTGTGAAGAATATATTGGGACACCCAACTTGATGAATCAAGTCACAAAACTATTATCAACACTTTCTCCAATGTACATGTATACCTCTTAGTACAATTCCAAATCTCATTAATCTTTTTGTTAGTCGAGATCTGGAATATTTCACAAATGTTTCTCGTAACTCTTCCATTGTTGTAGGTAGATTAACTATATGTTTTTTACAAAAAGTGTGTTGGAACCTTGAGCACACTGTGTCAGGATAATGTTAAGTAAAAAGTATCTAAATTGAGGGCGTCTTCCAAACCTATTGTCACAATATTTAAGTATATTTTTTACATACTCAGAATATGGACATTTCATATTCATCATTGAAATCAATCAACTTCGTCTCTAGGAAATAATGTCAAAAAATGTCATATCAAAGAATCCCTCAGTGTTATACTCATTATCGGGAGAAGATCAAATTCCATACCAATTAAGCACATATGTGGAACCATCATTTATGTTATCCCTTCAAGATTTGAATTATTTTCTCATGAAGAGTAAGTTGAATCTCTCATGGTTCATTTGGAATCGTAGATGCAAAAGAAGATGTTTTTAAGGTATCTAACATATCATCAATTCTTGGTACTCCTTCCAACATTGCAAACTACATGTCGTCATCTAGCTCTGGTAAAGTAATATAGGTAATTATATTTGACAAATCTAATGCAAGTTCAAGAAACTTATCTAGTGCATTGTCATTAAATCAAACATCATGATAATACACATTATTCTAAATCTTATCTAATAAAGCATCCATTGCAGTTTTCCTTTTGACAATGGAGGCATAACTTGTTCCTTCTCATATTTTTTTCCACACAACAATCATTAAATCTAACTCTTTAATATGTTAAGGTAATGCCATGGAAACACATTTAACCTTTTGGGAAAACTAATGGTATTCCCTCTATATTTGTATTTTCCACCTATTGAATGCATCACTTGTAAAATTGGACTTGCACGTGCTATCAACATCTCTTCAACTTAAGTAAGCTTTACAAGGAATCTAATTTAGGATCTTAAATCCATATGGTTTTGAGATTAAAATCCATTACAACTTTCCTCTCTTCCATATCTCATATATATGATTTTATTTAAATTATTATTATTTTTGTTTTATTTTTGTATTACATAATGTCACATTACAAGATAACATATCCTTCTTATTAGATTGTAAAGCATTTTTTAACGAAATTATCTAGTCTTAGATTTCCTAATAGGATTGTTATATACATTGTTCATTTACTCTACTTTCAAATTTTTAAACATAAACATAAAATGGTAAATTTATAAAATGAATTAAGACTATTATCTCAGTTTCCAACAACAAAGTATTCAAGCTTCAGCATATCACAAGAATGGTCAAATTATTCAACCTTTGACATTATAATAGAAGTTCATTGTGGTCAACGATTTAAAGTTTAAACATTTAATTATTTTTCTAAAGGTGTTTGGGCTAAGAAGTAGATGTGTCACTTATAATTTAATATGTAGAAAAAATAAAATGAAATTATTTAATATGTTAAAATATATGTCATTAATATTTATAAGTATTAATTTGTTGACATCATGTAACACACTTCATTAACAAATATCTATGTAACAATCTACTATTACTATTTGTTTGACGTCATGTAATGCCATTAGTTAAAAAAATGCATGTCACATATGTTTTATATTACTATTTGTTTGACGTCATGTAACGCCATTAGTTAAAAAATGCATCACATATGTTTTATATTACTATTTGTTTGACGTCATGTAACACGATTACTTAAAAAAAATTGCATGTCACATATGTTTTATTTGCAGTGATAAAATATGGATAAAACAAAATAAGCCCTATTTTCTTAGTTTTATAAAAGTAGTGAAAGAGACATCATCCAGATTAACATTATTAGTGTGTTGGTAAAAGAGAGGTTGAATGCTCTCAAAGACTGTCCTTTTAGATTATTGTGTAATTATTAATATGATTTCATTTTGATATCGTTGTGTTTTTTTTTGTAGGTACACAAATATACATATATTAAGTATTTTGAGCCTAAGTTTAAGTTAAATCCATATTAAGTTAATTCCAAGATGGATTAACATTATTAGTGTGTTGGTAAAAGAGAGGTTGAATGCTCTCAAAGACTATCATTTTAGATTATTGTGAATTATTAATATGATTTCATTTTGATAGCTGTATTTTTTTTTGGGTGTAGGTACACAAATATACATATATTAAGTATTTTGAGTCTAAATTTAAGTTAAATCCATATTAAGTTAATTCCAAGATGAATTTATTTTAAAAATTATTTTCTTTCAATTACATTTATTATTACCATATATTTAATTATATACAATATTTTATATTAAGGTTACAGTAATTTTATTTTGTTTTAAAATATTGTGTATATACATGTGAATGATAATTATTTCACTCTCAATATATTTATTATTACTATTTGTTAATATTATTTAACATACTCAACCAAGACAGGCTTATCCCAAAGCAATTTGCTATAATAAAATAAATTTCACACTATCACAATTTATAAATTTATATTAAAAGTGAATATGGTAAGTATGGTTATTAATGCATCTTTCTAAAAAAGTTATATAAAAAAATAATATACTATAAATATTAATAAAAATAATAAAAATATAGAGTTTCTTACCATTAATACCATTAATAGTAACATGTACTTTTAATAATGTAGCTCACACTATTGAATATTTTAATATATTATTAATATATCTAAGAATATAGCTTATTAATATATTGCAAATATATATCTGAATGATACAATAATATGAATTTGAATTATAAGTTTTTTTAAGCTAATTTATAGGTAAAAATAGTGCATATATCTCATTTCTATGTTATTTGTATTAGCAAAAATGCCTCTCAACTTTATATCGATTTACTACTTTTAGAAACTTATTAAGCATTATTGAAATATTTTAGAATTACTTTGAGGAATCTATTAAGCATTATTAAAATATTTTGTTCTTAAGAGTACTAAAAGAGATCATGCAATTGAACATCAATTATGTGTTGATAGAATAGAGGAATAAATAGTTCCAAAAAGAGTGGATTTAAATTCATTATATTGTAATAATTTGTATGATTTCATTTTTGTATTGTTATGTGTATAAATCATTGCACATAAACTTAGAAACTTATTATTTATTAAAAGACTAATAAAAAAAATAAGGTTAAATCCATCTTAAATCTAGATAAATCAATCATCCATAAAAATTAAATTTATTGAGGTGTAATTATTTTTTTTAAGCTACATTTCTTTGTGCTTCATACATTTAAGTTTAATATGGATCTCTTTTAATAATTATTTTACCCCAATTACATTTATTATTACTATAGATTTAGTTGTGCATATCATATTACATCAAGGGAACACTAATTTTATTTCATTCTTATAATGTTATGCATTAGTTTGTGAATGTTAATCATTTCACTGTTATTATTACTATTTGTTAAACTCATGTAATATAAATAGTTTTCTTAATACCCCATCGTGCTCTTTTTTTTGGGAGGTGTACTTTATAGTAGAGAATTATGGAAGTTCGTATGATGTTATCAATATAGTTGATATTATAAATCTTTTTACAATGAATCTTATCAAATTTTAATATAATGTAATCTTTTTTTCGCCATCGTAACATTAATCTACATGCAAAAGCTAATATAAGGGATGTAAAAATAATATAGTAGAGTATGGAGTTTATCATAATGAATAGTTATAAGTACTTTTAATAATGTAGAATATTGAATCTTTTATATATGTGATTGTAATATAATGCAAATATATTTGTAATATGTGTGTAATTAATATGTAGAATTATATCACTTATGCAACACCATAAATTTGAATTATTCATTGAGTAACTTTGTATCTATTAAAAACAAATAAATCAATATGTACTATTGAAATCTCTTTGTTTTTAGAAGTACTTTAGAAAGATGAGGTAAGTGCATTCTACATCCATGTATTGAAGAGATATTGCACAATTCAACATTAATAGTGTGTTTGGGTAGAAAATATGCATCAATTGTGCCAAAGAGAATGGCATTAGGTTCACCTTCTTCTAATAGTAAATATAACTTAATTTTTATAATGTTATATGTGTTTTTGTGTACAATCTAGTATTTACAGAAAAGATTAAACAAAAATTATAATCATCATAAATCCAACTTAAATCCATATATAATTTTGAGTTTAACATTAAAACTAAATATGGAAATAATTTTAATTGATTCCTTAAAAGGTTTAGTATTATGAATGCATGAAGATTTATTTAAAAATAAAATAATGCAAGTAGTGTTATTAATATGCCACCATGATCTTGGCATAAATTCATTGCAAAAATAAAATCTCCAAACCCATATTACAATATTATGGATTTTTCAAAAGTGTTATCAATATAGTTGATATCATATTTATCTTATTACAATGGATATTATCAAATTTCAATATAATGTAGCTATGAATAAAATAGTTTATGGAAATTTATCTAATGACTAATAATAATTGCATTCCATTATGGAATTCTGTTTTTTTTGTTCGAATTCTTGTCACTTTGGGCCGGTAGAATTGAACCATTGGTTAAGAACTGCAACTTAGGGACATATAAGCCGTCAAAGCTACTTGAGGATCGCACCTGGCGTGTGCCACACCAACCCTTAACATGGATAGATTTTTGGTGTCTTCTCCCAACTAGTTCACCCCTAAGGGGAATTGAACATAGATCACCTTGCTAATGAGACCCACACCTTAACTCAATGAGCTAGTGAAAATTGACCATGTCATTATGGTATTCATTTACATACAAAAGTTAATATAATGCAAGTGTGAATAATATAGTTAAAAGTATGGAGTTTCTTACATTGAATAATAACACATGCTTTCAGTAATGCAGTTGAATTTCTTAATGTATTATTAGTATAGCTAAGAATATTTATTATTAATATCATGCATATATATGGATAATATACATTTTGTAATTAATATGTATAATTATATGAATAATGTGATACTACGCATTTGAATTATACATTTTCTTTTGTAACTAACCCTAGAAGTATCAAGGATCCATGTCACTAAATATGTATTAAGTACATATAGGGATAAAAGAAAAGAATCAAGGATCTATTAATGTTGTTCGAAATTTAATCCTATGTCTCAACAAAATCACCATATTACTTATGAGGGTGATATTGACCTAAATGACTCTCATTACAAGTAGATTAGACTTTTATTCACACATTATATCACATATAAAATTTAATAAGCAAATCTAAAGTAGAGAATATATTAGGGAGAAAAGATGTATGCACCTTTTTCAATGGTTGATCTGAGCTACTCCTTTGTCTATTTCCATATTTTCTCCTTATTGTCCAATTTCAATCTATAAAGTTAACAAACCAAACCTTCCTTAATCCAATTTGACAATAGTAAAGAATGTAAATGAATTGAAATATGATAATAACACTAGCTACCTAATCAATTGTAATATAAATGACAAAATATTATTGACATCAAACAATGACAATAAAAGACACGTGATTGGGGAAGGGGAAAAAATGAAAAAAATATCAATTAAAACAATGAAATAAATTAATTTGTTACATAAGTTAACAAATTTTTTGAAAAATCCTAAAACCTCAACACTTCACTTCGTGCCGTGATGACCAAGTATTTATAGATTTATAAAACACTAACATTGCTACAAATAAAATAAGAAGGAAACCAAATAACCTAAGTAAAGATTTATGGTAAAATTAATGTTATTCTTTAGGTGGCAAAAACCAAACTCTTCACTACACAGGAAACCTATGCTTTGATTACTGCATAGTAAAATTATGGAGTCCCACATATAGGTGAACCAGAAGTAAAGAAAAGAATTGTGGGAGCTTTACCAAAATTGTTTCCTCCAAGTTTTATTACAACATAGTTTCTTACCTTTGCGCTGTTGAGAAATGATTCAGGTCAAATATATAGAGGTTAGTGTGATAATGGCTAAAGCAAACTCGATTGGTTGATGGATGATGAATGGAGAACATGATACTATTATTTGGCATTTGACTAGTCCACTATTGTCCCAAGTTGCAGCTCCTTTGTATGAGAGGGATTGGAGCACATACTCATATCCATATCCACTTGGTGGAAAGGACTATTTATACTCCCAAGTTATGAATGTTGATATAAAAATTCAAATTATATGGTGATGAAAGATCATGTCTGAATGAGATTAAGTTATATATTAAATTAAATTAAATTATAGATTATAGATTTTTCCTTATTCTTTTCAAGTTTTTTCTTCATATTTAAAAACTCCAATGTTTTTAGGAAGACAAAACTCCTTTTTTCTAAAGTCATTTTTTAATATTCCATGTTTCTTGTCCTTAATAAATTTGTTCTTTCCCATTTGAGAAAGAACTTATGTCTTGTTTCTTATTTCCAATACTTAGGAAGTTGGGGACAAATTGATATAGTGTTTCTCTTATAAGACAAAAGATTAAAATTTAGTTTTTATACTTTAAAATTTATAGCACAACAAACTTCATTACCTAGGAGAATAAGATAATATTGGAGAACCAAATGAGAATCCAAGATTCTTAAGGATATGGATGCCACTTTGAACATTAATGAAGGTGAAAGGTTTTTTTAAGTCAAAGTTGGAGAACCAAACAAGAAATCCAATATTTTTACAGATATGAATGCCACTTCTTACAGTGTGAAGATGGATGGATTCTGAATTAAGGTGGAAGGATTTTTAGGCAAAGTTCGAGAATCAAATAAGAAATCCAAGATTCTTAGGGATATGAATGTCATTGAGAAGTGGAGGGATTCGTAGGGATATGGATGCCACTTCGGACATGAATGACATTGGAAGGTTTTTTAGGTAAAGTTGGAAAACCAAATAAGAAATCTAAAATTCTTAGGGATATGGATGCCACTTGTTGGAGGGCTTTCGAGAGGGAGTAGTTGGAAAAAGTTAAAATAGCTTTTGAAGGAAAGCTAAAAGAACTCATGATTGTCATAATAGGTATAATTATGGGAATTTTGTAGCAACATAAATATATCACTTTCGTAACTTTGTCATTGTTGAACAATATTTGTAGACCAAATCACAAGTTTACATTGGACTTGATAATGTTTTTCCATTACTTTGTTATGGTTGAACAATATATGTAAACCAAAACCACAAGTTTACAATAATATGAGTATAATGAAAGTTACCAAATATTTTTCCAATTCTTTAGACAATAACTAGCATTACATTGAGACAAAAATAAAGTCAATTTCTTCAATAAAATTTTGTTTTTACTTTTCATAGATGAACGGCACCAACTTTTCACTCTGACTTGTGAGTCTACATGTTTTGTTGTTGATGATGTGATTCATGTTATTTGACTAATGTTGTTGTTCTTTTATTTTGACAATATTCTATAAATCAGTGAAAGATTCACAAGTTTTTACAATTTTTTATAAAGAAGTTAAATATTCGCCAAGTTTTTACAACATTATATAATAAAATGAAAGATTCACCAAGATTTTACAACATTATATAATAAAATGAAAGATTCACCAAAATTTTACAACATTATATAATAAAATGAAAGATTCACCTAGCCCCAAGAGTTAGCTCAATTGGTTGAGCACCCGTCGGTAGGCCTCTCGGTATAGAGGTCACGGGTTCAATCCTCATTGACGCTATTGGGGTTAGGCATGAAATGTGCCGAAGGTGTGAGGCCCCTTCGGGTGGGGCCGCCTGATTTATTTCTGTGGACGTAGCCCGTCGGTCAAGCTGGCGCGTGAACCACATTGAAAAAAAAAATGAAAGATTCACCAAATTTTTAATATATACATATTATATTATTGATAAAATCGCCTTCAAATTTTCCTATATATTGGAGAGATTCGCCCAATTTTTATACATATAAATCTAGGGGGGTTCTTAAAATCATCCCTGTTTGGTAGCAACACTTTTTACAATGGAGCAATTCATACTTATACTACACTTATTATGTTGTCGTACATTATCATGCGTTGCAAGAAAATGTATGACATTATCAAAGGATTGTTTTGACGAAGCGTCCAATGAAGTATTTCTACAAGTCATAAATAATTTTAAGTCTTCCACTAATGGAACTACATCTCTAGCTTTTATCAACATTGAAAACACTTTTGTTCATCGTGTCCTTTATGTTGTTGAAACACGGTATCAAGGGTCACAATTGTTGTTAATGAGATCCTTAATTCTTTTGCATGACCTTTAGATATATTTACAGGTTTATCCATGACAAATGACATTTTGCATAAATCACCAACCAATATAATTGACCTTCCACCAAAAGGAATAATTACATTTTTGGGAAATCTTGTCGGAGCCTTGAATAAGTTTTTATCAATAGAGTTCATCCAATAAATCTCATTTCATCAATTAGGATAATTTTTAACCACAAAATTCATGGACATGTGGAGATCCATGATGTTTCCATTCATAGAGACACCAATAATCTATAGCTTGATGAAAATGAGTGAAAATATCATCTCAAAACATTATGTGTCTTAAGTGCATATCATGTGATACAATAGATGATTATCAATCACATTTTTTGTGTCTCCATTTCCTTGCATCACTAGGATGTAGAGGACTAGTACCAAACATTAAGTTATGCAAATCTCGCCACTACATATCGTATTTGTTGTAGTTATTGTGAAGAATATATTGGGACACCCAACTTGATGAATCAAGTCACAAAACCAATATCAACACTTTCTCCAATGTAAATGTATACCTCTTAGTACAATTCCAAATCTCATTAATCTTTTTGTTGGTCGAGATCTGGAATATTTCACAAATGTTTCTCGTAACTCTTCCATTGTTGTAGGTAGATTAACTATATTGGTTTTACAAAAAGTTTGTTGGAACCTCGAGCACACTGTGTCAGGATAATGTTAAGTAAAAAGTATCTAAAGTGAGGGTGTCTTCCAAACCTATTGTCACAATATTTAAGTAGATTTTTTACATACTCAGAATATGGACATTTCATATTCATCATTGAAATCAATCAACTTCGTCTCTAGGAAATAATGTCAAAAAATTTCATATCAAAGAATCCCTCAATGTTATACTTATTGATGGGAGAAGATCAAATTCCATACCAATTAAGCACATATGTGGAACCATTCTTTATGTTATCCCTTCAGAATTTGAATTATTTTCTCATGAAGAGTAAGTTGAATCTTGCATGGTTCATTTGGAATCCTAGCTGCAAAAGAAGATGTTTGTAAGGTATCTAACATATCATCAATTCTTGGTACTCCTTCCAACATTGCAAACTACATGTCATCATCTAGCTCTAGTAAAGTAATATAGGTAATTATATTTGACAGATCTAATGCAAGTTCAAGAAACTCATCTAGTGCATTGTCATAAAATCAAACATCTTGATAATACACATTATTCTAAATCTTATCTAATAAAGCATCCGTTGCAGTTTTCCTTTTGACAATGGAGGCATAACTTGTTCCTTCTCATATCTTTTTGCACACAACAATCATTAAATCTAACTCTTTAATATGTTAAGGTAATGCCATGGAAACGCATTTAACCTTTTGGGAAAACTAATGGTATTCCCTCTATATTTGTATTTTCCACCTATTGAATGCATCACTTGAAAAATTGGACTTGCACGTGCTATCAACATCTCTTCAACTTAAGTAAGCTTTACAAGGAATCTAAGTTAGGATCTTAAATCCATATGGTTTTGAGATTAAAATCCATTACAACTTTTCTCTCTTCTATATCTCATATATATGATTTTATTTAAATTATTATTAATTTTGTTTTATTTTTGTATTACATAATGTCACATTACAAGATAACATATCCTTCTTATTAGATTGTAAAGCATTTTTTAACAAAATTATCTAGTCTAATATTTCCTAATAGGATTGTTATATACATTGTTCATTTACTCTACTTTCAAATTTTTAAACATAAACATCAAATGGTAAATTTATAAAATGAATTAAGACTATTATCTCAGTTTCCAACAACAAAGTATTCAAGCTTCAGCATATCACAAGAATGGTCAAATTATTCAACCTTTGACATTACAATAGAAGTTCATTGTGGTCAACGATTTAAAGTTTAAACATTTAATTATTTTTCTAAAGGTGTTTGGGCTAAGAAGTAGATGTGTCACTTATAATTTAATATGTAGAAAAAATAAAATGAAATTATTTAATATGTTAAAATATATGTCATTAATATTTATAAGTATTAATTTGTTGACGTCATGTAACACACTCCATTAACAAATATACATGTAACAATCTACTATTACTATTTGTTTGACGTCATGTAACGCCATTAGTTAAAAAAATGCATGCCACATATGTTTTATATTACTATTTGTTTGACGTCATGTAATGCCATTAGTTAAAAAATGCATCACAGATGTTTTATATTACTATTTGTTTGACGTCATGTAACACGATTACTTAAAAAAAATGCATGTCACATATGTTTTATTTGTAGTGATAAAATCTATATCCCTTAATCACTTAGGGATAAATGAATATAAGTCTTATTTTCTTAGTTTTATAAAAGTAGCGAAAGAGACATCATCCAGATTAACATTATTAGTGTGGTGGTAAAAGAGAGGTTGAATGCTCTCAAAGACTGTCGTTTTAGATTATTGTGTAATTATTAATATGATTTCATTTTGATATCGTTGTGTTTTTTTTTTGTAGACCGTACACAAATATACATATATTAAGTATTTTGAGCCTAAGTTTAAGTTAAATCCATATTAAGTTAATTCCAAGATGGATTAACATTATTAGTGTGTTGGTAAAAGAGAGGTTGAATTCTCTCAAAGACAATCATTTTAGATTATTGTGAATTATTAATATGATTTCATTTTGATAGTGGTGTTTTTTTTTGGGTGTAGGTACACAAATATATATATATTAAGTATTTTGAGTCTAAATTTAAGTTAAATCCATATTAAGTTAATTCCAAGATGAATTTATTTTAGTAATTATTTTCTTTCAATTACATTTATTATTACTATATATTTAGTTATATACATTATTTTATATTAAGGTTACAGTAATTTAATTTTGTTTTAAAATATTGTGTATATACATGTGAATGATAATTATTTCACTCTCAATATATTTATTATTACTATTTGTTAATATTATTTAACATACTGTTGACGGACGTTTCTAATTCAGCCCGCAACGGGGAAAAACGACCCAGTCCGGGATCCTTAGAACAGGTTCCAAGCTGTTTCAGGTAGTCGTTCCTGACAGGTTTATAGGCTCTATTAGCCTGAAATCCTAAAAGGGTAACTAGTGCTATCGATTAGTAGGTGTTTAAACTTGATGATTTATTAGAGTTAAAACTGAGTTTTATGCTACTGTTGTATGAAAACACTACACACAAATTTGTTATATAGATACAGCAAAATTCAGAAACAAACAAAAACTAATACAATACTGTTAACCATATACACAAATTTACAGTATTCACACCAAGGAGTAAGCTAAAGATGTTTTTACAGAAACATAGGTAATCATATTCACAGTTTTAATATCATGCAGAAAAATAACATTAAATAAATCCTAAAGTCCTACTCTAACCCCTATCCCGATCGGGAGCACGATTAAACTAATAGTGATTCTCAGCAAACACTGGAAAACGTAATGTAAAATCTCATTTGCAGAATAGTAAAGACATTTAAAGCCTGCAAATTAATACATGCATTACTGACTATCATATACCAATAATAACAATTATTAAATACATAACAGATTATACCAATATGACTGAAAACCAGAAGCAGCGAATACTTAAAAGATTACTTTCGCATAATTAATGAAAATGAACTATAAAGAAAGATATAAACTTAAGAAATACAAATACTAACAACTGCGAGATGTCATAACCGCAAACCAGTTCTAAAAACTTAATAAGACGTAAATCCAACATCACCAGTCCGAAACAAAATGTCAACAGGCAGGAAACCGCCTAGCAGCCCATCCAGTTAGAACCAGCAGTTCAGTACTTGCATTACAATAGTATTCCCTCCTCAGCAGAGTTTCGATCTGAGAGAACAATCTCTCAGTCCAGTCCACCCCCTCCTACTGGAAACATACAATCTGCTTAAATAGACAGCAATCAAAAGAAATCCAAAACGAATTCAACTCTGTCTAGGCGAATTTCTGGAAACAAACATTTGTTGCCGGCCGCACTGGCAAAAATCATGCTGAAAGGATCCTCGAAATCGCCTTGAATCCATCATTTTCTGGAGAAATCCTCCCAAGTAAAGATAAATGGGTCCGTTCTGAAGAAAACCCATGTGGCGGATTTCTCGGATCTGCCTCCATTTGTTCACGACGTGGCTCAGAAAATCGCCTGTCAGTTGAGACACGCGTTTTCTATTTTTAGCTGGAGATGGAATTCGTGGCAAGATTTCCTTCCTCTTACTTGACATCCACGGTCAATGATTTACCTCACTGATTCCATAACCATATTAAATCACTCCAATCATAGCTCCAAACTTTCCCATGACTTCAAGGGATTACTGGCTGAGCATATCACCTCTGTCTATTCACACAAAAACTGCCCATTAAAAACTATTTCAACTGAAGCATAAAATGTAAGAGGCCAGAATGCAAGATGAACAGAACAATCTTTTCAATTAAAAACAGAGAATCTTCATTAATTTCTGGCATAATCAAAGAATCTTATAAACAGCCATCATTCAAAACTACAAAGAGTGTGAATAACAGATATGAAAAGCTTGACTCTCAAAGTGAATAAAACCAGCAACAATGGTAAATTCTCTAGAATGTGATTAACTAAACTCTTCTATCAGACTTCAAACGAGTTTCAAATTTTCTGAATCAAACCCCAGGTATAATGACTTATCCAATTCCTCATACTCAGCAGAAAGAGCTGAATATTGCTAAACTCTCACAGTAAACAGAGCTAATAAAAACCAGACCTTGCAACATAAACCCTTTGATGAAACCCTTTATGATAAAGTTTTAATCACCTCGTTCGATAAGAGGATAAGAAACATTATGAGAACCTCAAATGTCAAAGAACTTAGGCAAATGCTTGATTATAACAAATGTGTAGAGTTTGCTAAGTTTTGAGTCGAATGGAAATCATAAGGAATGATCATTAGGACACAATCCATAAGTCTAGCAATTTAAACACCTTGTCATAAAATAAGGAATTCAAAATGTAAAAGAACCAAAAGGCAAGTCAAGTCGATAAGATGAGAATAAAAATGTTTAAAGCATTGAAAGTGATTATGGTCATGACCTTGGTTTTAAATAGAATTCTTAAGACAAAATCATACAATGCTAAAACAAACTTGATGAATGGACATCTGAATTCTGACTTTCTTTTAGTACCATTTTTCATTCTCCAAATGACTAATCGAAGATGTGACTCAGTGTGTAAATCCCAGGTTCTCTTAGGTACAGAGATCTCTTGGTAAGAACATGATTTGTGGCAATTCTTTCAACTAATCCATAATTCGCAAAGGTTTCTTTTAAAAACATTGAATTTCATGTTTCAGTAGCTTCTGGAATAACATCATTTCAGTAGCTGTCAATTCTTTACTTTTACTGTATGAAATTCAAACATTTCATCCAAACAAAATACAATTTTGTTTGATGAAATAATGTTTTTTAAAGGCTGTTGGGTAGGGGCACAACACATACTCAACCAAGACAGGCTTATCCCAAAGCGATTTGCTATAATAAAATAAATTTCACATATCACAATTTATAAATTTATATTAAAAGTGAATATGGTAAGTATGGTTATTAATGCATCTTTCTAGAAAAAGTTATATAAAAAAATAATATACTATAAATATTAATAAAAATATAGAGTTTCTTACCATTAATACCATTAATAGTAACATGTACCTTTAATAATGTAGCTCACTATTGAATATTTTAATATATTATTAATATATCTAAGAATATAGCTTATTAATATATTGCAAATATATATATGAATGATACAATAATATGAATTTGAATTATATGTTTTTTTAAGCTAATTTATAGGTAAAAATAGTGCATATATCTCATTTCTATGCTATTTGTATTAGCAAAGATGCTTCTCAACTTTATATGTATTTACTACTTTTAGGAACTTATCAAGCATTATTGAAATATTTTAGAATTACTTTAAGGAATCTATTAAACATTAATAAAATATTTTGTTCTTAAGAGTACTAAAAGAGATCATGCAATTGAACATCAATTATGTGTTGGTAAAATAGAGGAATAAATAGTTCCAAAAAGAGTGGATTTAAATTCATTATATTGTAATAGTTAATATGATTTCATTTTGTATTGTTATGTGTATAAAACATTGCACAGAAACTTAGAAACTTATTATTTATTAAAAGACTAATAATAAAAAAATAAGGTTAAATCCATCTTAAATCTAGATAAATCAATCATCCATAAAAATTAAATTTATTGAGATGTAATTATTATTTTTTAAACTACACTTCTTTGTGCTTCATACATTTACGTTTAAGATGGATCTATCTTAATAATTATTTTACCCCAATTACATTTATTATTACTATAGATTTAGTTGTGTATATCATATTACATCAAGGGAACACTAATTTTATTTCATTCTTATAATGTTATCCATTAGTTTGTGAATGTTAATCATTTCACTGTTATTATTACTATTTGTTAAACTCATGTAACATAAATAGTTTTCTTAATACACCATCGTGCTCTTTTTTCTTGGGAGGTGTACTTTATAGTAGAGAATTATGGAAGTTCCTATGATGTTATCAATATAGTTGATATTATAAATCTTTTTACAATGAATCTTATCAAATTTTAATATAATGTAATCTTTTTTTCGCCATCGTGACATTAATCTACAAGCAAAAGCTAATATAAGGGATGTAAAAATAATATAGTAGAGTATGGAGTTTATCATAATGAATAGTTATAAGTACTTTTAATAATGTAGAATATTGAATCTTTTATATATGTGATTGTAATCTAATGCAAATATATTTGTAATATGTGTGTAATTAATATGTAGAATTATATCACTTATGCAACACCATAAATTTGAATTATTCATTGAGTAAATTTGCATCTATTAAAAACAAATAAATCAATATGTACTTTTGAAATCTCTTTGTTTTTAGAATTACTTTAGAAAGACGAGGTAAGTGCATTCTACATCCATGTATTGAAGAGATATTGCACAATTCAACATTAATAGTGTGTTTGGGTAGAAAATATGCATCAATTGTGCCAAAGAGAATGGCTTTAGGTTCACCTTCTTCTAATAGTAAATATAATTTAATTTTTATAATGTTATATGTGTTTTTGTGTACAATCTAGTATTTACAGAAAAGATTAAACAAAAATTAAAATCATCATAAATCCAACTTAAATCCATATGTAATTTTGAGTTTAACATTATAACTAAATATGGAAATCATTTTAATTGATTCCTTAAAAGGTTTAGTATTATGAATGCATGAAGATTTATTTAAAAATAAAATCATGCAAGTAGTGTTATTAATATGCCACCATGATCTTGGCATAAATTCATTGCAGAAATAAAATCTCCAACCCCATATTACAATATTATGGATTTTTCAAAAGTGTTATCAATATAGTTGATATCATATTTATCTTATTACAATGGATATTATCAAATTTCAATATAATGTAGCTATGAATAAAATAGTTTATGGAAATTATTCTAATGACTAATAATAATTGCATTCCATTATGGAATTCTGTTTTTTTTGTTCGAATTCTTGTCACTTTGGGCTGGTAGAATTGAACCATTGGTTAAGAGCCACAACTTAGGGACATATAAGCCGTCAAAGCTACTCAAGGATCGCACCTGGTGTGTGCCACACCAACCCTTAACATGGATAGAATTTTGGTGTCTTCTCCCAACTAGTTCACCCCTAAGGGGAATTGAACATAGATCACCTTGCTAATGAGACCCACACCTTAACTCAATGAGCTAGTGAAAATTGACCATGTCATTATGGTATTCATTTACATACAAAAGTTAATATAATGCAAGTGTGAATAATATAGTTAAAAGTATGGAGTTTCTTACATTGAATAATAACACATGCTTTCAGTAATGCAGTTGAATTTCTTAATGTATTATTAGTATAGCTAAGAATATTTATTATTAATATCATGCATATATATGGATAATATACATTTTGTAATTAATATGTATAATTATATGAATAATGTGATACTACGTATTTGAATTATACATTTTCTTTTGTAACTAACCCTAGAAGTATCAAGGATCCATGTCACTGAATATGTATTAAGTACATATAGGGATAAAAGAAAAAAAGAATCAAGGATCTATTAATGTTGTTCAAAATTTAATCCTATGTCTCAACAAAATCACCATATTACTTATGAGGTTGATATTGACCTAAATGACTCTCATTACAAGTAGATTAGACTTTTATTCACACATTATATCACATATAAAATTTAATAAGCAAATCTAAAGTAGAGAATATATTAGGGAGAAAAGATGTATGCACCTTTTTCAATGGTTGATCTGACCTACTCCTTTGTCCATTTCCATATTTTCTCCTTATTGTCCAATTTCAATCTATAAAGTTAACAAACCAAACCTTCCTTAATCCAATTTGAAAATAGTAAATAATGTAAATGAATTGAAATATGATAATAACACTAGCTACCTAATCAATTGTAATATAAATGACAAAATATTATTGACATCAAACAATGATTATAAAAGACATGTGATTGGGGAAGGGGAAAAATGAAAAAATATCAATTAAAACAATGAAATAAGCATAAGATATACCTTCTCAATGTAGGACACCTTATCGAACATAAAGATTCTGGTGTTTCTTCTCATGCACCCTAACGATCACACTTTGATCACACACACACACAAACACACAAACACACACACACACACACACACACACACACACACACACACACACACACACACACACACACACACACACACACACACA
>LPNX010452488.1:203497-295725 GCA_001517045.1 Pseudotsuga menziesii
AAGGTTGAACAATAGGATTTACTAATAGATGGGAAGGATATATGTGCTGGTGAGTGATTCCTTCAACACTAGTTTGGTATCTTGGGTGTCCCTCCTTAGTCCATTTAATATTGCTTTCATGTTTGAAGGAAATAGTTCAAAATGATTACTAGGTAGTTTAGGGAGTTGCAATTGGGAAAAATGGTTTGTAACTTCCATAATTTATTTATGTTGAAATTTTTTTCATTAAATAATGGGTAATATGCACCCTATCCAATGACAACATCAGAGTGTTTCATGCCTTTCCAGTGTCCAATATGTGAATTATATGTTTTTTATGCATTCACACCTTTACCAAGAGTAGGATATGAATGATTCAAGCCTTGCTAGTGTGCAAGCCACAAATTTTCCCTTTTGGGGGTTCAAATCATATGCTCTTCCATCCATAATTGCCCCTTTTGTGAGAAAAAAATGACACTTTGAGTATCATATTTTGAACTGCCGTCACATATGAAGAACTGTTGATTTGAGTTATAACAATTAAGGGCCATTGCAATATATTAGTTCTTAAAATAACTGAAAGAGATTTCATGCAACTAAACATTAAGAGAATTTGTTTATAGAAATGACACTTTAATGGTGCCAAAGAGAATGTCATTAGATTCATCTTATTTTAATATGATTTGATTTTTTACTTTCATTTTGTGTGTGTGTGTGTGTGTGAAATTGTACACAGAGTAGCAAGGTGACTTACAATCCAAAATTTAGAAAAAAAACAATTTAATCCTATCTTAAACTGGATAATTTGAGAACCATCAATTTCATTGAGGCGCAAATTTTTATTTTTAAAACTCTATACCCATCAAGAAAAAACTACACCTTAATAAAATTGATCGCTTGGTTTATGTCATGTCCCCATTTTGGTGACATATGGATCATCCTATTAGCTATTTAGTACCTATGGTTTTAGGAGGAAAATCCATTAATTTCTTGGGATTAAATTTTGAAAACTAAGAAATTAAATAGTTAGAAGTAGTAATTAATATTTCCTAATGTTTGAATATGCACTTTGGATAAATTAATTTTATGAATGAGCTTTTATTTTAATAAAATAATGGGGACAATGGGACATCGGGGAACATTAAGAGGATAATGTTTGACCAAATGAACCTTGCAAAATAATAAATAAATGAGAAAGTGTCTTATCTTGCACAACAAGAAAGAAAATAGAACTCACCTTAAAGATGGAAAGCAAGGAAAAGAAGGAAACATGATAAAGTAGTGAAAGTTGGCATAAAGTAGGAAGGTAGAAAAATAGTACAATGCATGAAAGAAGGATAAAGAAGGCTAAAAGTAGAAAGCAAGATAAAGCAAGACAAAAGAATAAAGTAGGATAAAGAAGGAAGAAAAGCAGGATAAAGAAATAAAGAAGTAAAGGCAGAAAGAAAAAAATAAAAGCTTCAAAAGAACGCAAAGAAATAAACTCTCATCTTCCTCATGAGGGCGCACTAGCATAGATGAATGGATCAACAAGTCAACTCATTGTATAGAGGAAGAGGATCGCACCACTTTCATATCTTTTGAAAGTTTGTTTTTTGCATTGAGAGCATTTTTGCTTCTTTGACTTGGGAGATGTGCCCCTAGTCCAAGCTGGGAGATGTGCCCCTACTATTGAGAGGATGATGGAATTCAACCATTGTAACTAAGTTGTACTGTAGGTTTGAAGAGTATCTGTAATAAACCCCAAGTGATAAACTTTATTTGTAATATTTTGAAAAGACTATTTTATTTTTTGAATGAGATTGGAGGACCTGGAATATGCCAATCAATCCTTGGAGGAAAAATGTAATAGAAACATTATCTTGTAAAAAAATTATGAATGACAGGGACAACCATGTTGAATGAGGAAATTATGCATGCGATAATGGGGGGCGCGAAAAGTCAATATTAGGGATACACCAGGCATGGGAATGTCAGTATGATGCTAGACCCACCCTGGGGAATCAAGGATGTAATGGAAATGAAAATTCGTGGAGGAATTGGGTGCTAGTTGTAAAAGAACTAGGAAAAAAAAACTATAGATAAGGAAGCATATGCTAGGAGACGGGACGTTTTCGAGTATATTGGAACAAGAAATACTTTCTAGGTGAGCACTCTATGTTAAGCAAGTGATTTATCACTGAAGAGATAGACTAATTTTGACTGTCACCATTCTCGACATGCATAGTTTAGCTCAGGGGTGATTGAGGATGGAGTGATCTCTTCCTGATCTACGATTGGGTGGAACGTGGTTGTTCCCTTTTCATTGCGACTCTTTTACAAACCGATCTCATTAATTTGGTTTTGTTATTCCCATTCTATTGAACTCAGGGTATGTTGTTCTGTGTATATTTGTGTTTCAATGCCAAGGAAATGATAATTAGTGGTTTCAATTTCACTGATGGAAATGATGCTTATGAAATATTATTCACACACTCTATTTTAGATGATTGTGCCTTATATTGAGGAAAAAGGGAAACTCAAATGTTGCAATAGTTTATGTAAAAATTCACCAGCATATTGCATGTTTTCCTCTGATTGATGAGCTTAGGGCATGTCTATAGAGGTATGAATGTATGCTTCAATGTTTCTAAAATGATAAGAATTCCCTTAGTTTTGTTAATGAAAATTATGGTTGATGATTGGTATGGGCTCATATGATTAGGATTGCATTGGTTCTGTAGATTATTAATGGTATGGAATGCACCTACTCTATTTTCAATCCACTGGAACTCATAGGTTGACAAGTTCCTGGAAAAGGATAATCATTCTCTGTGTGAATGAATGTGACTTGTTTTGATGATTTTTGGTTGCCTAACAATTTCATCACATTTTGTAAAGAGTTACTTGCATACTGTATGTTTCCCCTAATTTAAACACCTAGGATATTTGTTTCCTATGGGTGTTAAAATATTGTAACTTCAAAGAATATTCTATATGTATTTCTTTGTGGTCCCCGATGGTCCTACTGGGAGAACCACTTGTACTACTTTGTACCCCGATGCTCCTAATCGGAAGAAATAATAAGAGTCATGAGGCAGTCCCCTCTAATTGTAAAGGTGGGTCATTAGCACCCCAGTGTGGTAACTCGAGCCTACATGTGTAACTCGAGCCTACATGATTAACTCGAGCCTACATGAAAGATGAGTCAACTTAAGTGAACGGATGAATATAAATAGAGGTGTAGTGCTCCTCATTTGGAACACACAATCTCACTTGTGTAGCACATTAGTGGAGAAGAGAAGTAGTTGGAGAATGAGGAGGATCAAGCTTTGATCTCCTTGCTGGTTTTATCTTTTATCTTTTATCTTTTTGGGGCATCTATATTGAGGAATATTTTGCTGGGTTTTTCCATTTAGGGTTTTCCGAGGATAAATCTTTGTGTTCCTTTTGTATGGTTGTGCTTGTCTATCTTTCAATGATCCTGTTTATATTCTTTTGTTATGAAAATGAAATGAAGTACTAATGTCTTAGCTAAGCATATGAAAATTTAACATGGAATCACAGCCACCCTGAAAGAAGACATTGTGCAGCTAAAGAACCTATGGCTTCTTATTTTTTTTGGGTCTCTATCCATGATATATCAGCAAAAGAAGGCTATACTCACTCTCCATTGAAGGGCGCATCTTTCTATCGAAGCGAAATTTGATTCCGAGCATTTTCAGTTTTGGTGCGGAAAATTAGGGCTTTCTACATAAGAAGAATTTTTGAGTGATCGTAGCATAGGATTGTTATCCTCATCAAAATCGAATTTTAGAGACCTAGATCAAGAAATTTGGTTGGGTCAAACTCTAGGAAATTCAAACCCTAGTTTGACCCCGATCTGGAAAAACCCTAAATACTAAAACTGCTAAGTTTTGGTACATTCGATATATCCTGATATTGGCAAAGGATCAAGAGTTGAAAATTGTAGAGGATGAAGAAACAATCTGTATTTACACTTTGTCCGAAATTCAGCCTCAGATTCACTATATTATGGGATATATGATCCCTCCGAGTTAGGGTTCTAGCCTCTTCCAGAATTCATCCCTAAAAAGGACACCTAGGGAGAATTGCTATAGCATGGGCTACAGAGGTCCAAATGGAATTCCTGAAGATGTTCCAGAAATAGCACAGCTGTTAATTTATTTGATCCAAATTTCAGAACCTGAAGATGATCCAGTGACACGTGGCATGCCATACAACTGGACTATTCTGAACAGTCCTGTAACAGGTCACCTTGGGATAATGATCATAAATTCAAATTGGTGAAACCAATTCTGATGAAACATGTGCTGTTGGATCAGGGACATGCAAGGTGACCTCAGTGAGACATTTCAAACATATAGGAGTAGTAAGTTCATAGATATCATAGAAACAGTAACAAGCATTTCTGCAGAAGAAATTGGAAAACTAGGGCTTCCTGTTCCGGGAGCTTCCCTCCACTATTTTCAAAAAAGGAGTACATTGGATAGCTCCATTTGAAGAGATCTATATTTCTATCCAATCATATCTGACAGATTCCAATTTTTGAAAATTAGGATTTCTCTGACAAACCCTAGATCAGCCAGCTCCGGAAGCAGGACGGACACCTCAAATCAGTAAGATCTAATCTTTTGCTATTTGCATTTGAGGTTCTCATTTCAAAATGATCTATCACATCAGCTTGATGATAAGCTTGGTGAAGTTGAAAACTTCCAAGCATGGAAGTATTTGATCTCTCTGAAGAAAATGAATTGGACACCTACATGAGTAGAGAGGTTCTAGTTCTAGAGGGAGATGAGCCTCAAAGACTTACACAAGAAGAACTTGATCAAGGCCAAGAAGATCATTGTTGATTCAATCATGGATCAACTTATACCACAAGTGCCTTCCCTAAAGACACAGAAGATGTTTGATTCCTTGATCAAGCTATTTGAAGATAAGAACTTAAATCAGAAGATGGATTTGAGAATACAGTTGAAGAATGTGAAGATTCAGAATGCAGAACAACTTGAAGCGGTAGAAGAAGAAGTATGCAGAAGTGGTGATAGCCACCTTGAATGGCCTCCCAGGATCATGGAATTCATTCATGTGAAGAAATTATGCTAGAAGTAAGTGATTACTTTCAAATTGACTAATAAGAAGAGAAGAAGAATATGGGAGCAATTGAAGATCAAGCTCTCACCATTCAAAGAAGATCCCTCAAGCGATGAGGAATATGAAAAACTCAATTCTTGAAGAACCTCTTATTCATATTATCATTTGGATAAGAAATGATGATTTCATGAATGAAGAAGATGATAAAGCATAATGAACAAGATGGAATCTACCCACGAAACAAATAAAAGATAAGTATTCAATTGCCATTTCATGATATTGTTTTGTTATGCATTTGATTGTATTCAGTTTATGTGTTACGCATGATAGATTGTTTACATTAATACTACTAATATGCATGTGATGGGTAAGTAGCTGATGGCGCTATACAACTCTCCAGTGCTACTTATCAAACCTCTTTCCTGACATATTGGATTAGTGCACAATCTCAATGATGTCATGGTATAGATAGAAGGCATCTAGAAAGTTTCTGTGAAATATGGATGAATGTTGTATTGGCTAAATAGTTGCATGATGCATAAGAATTTGTCATTATGCATATGTTTTATGAAATAGTTCTAACTATGCAACTGGTGCATTTGAATTGTAGGAAAGGTCCTATACAACCTCCTACAAGAAAATAAGGATGAGACTTGTTCCGAAGAACAAGTGATGATGATTCAATAAACATGAATCTGAAGCTCCCAGGGTCAGAGACACCATGACGGAAGAAAGAGCTTCAGAGAGTGGTAGATCCACCTCAAAGGATGAAGACCACCATGGGTATGAGAGATAACTCAAGATGAAGAAAAGAATGCTATAAAAGAAACTATGATCAAAGAATAACAGTTGATCATGGGGAATGATGTATACGATATGATTTCGAGACATAAAGGGAAGTACATAGTATCCTCCATATGGATCTACAAGAACAAGTGTACAAAGAAAGGTTCGTAAAGAATAGACTATGACATGACATACTCTATTGACCAGTATATATCAAGCATAGAACCACCTGTACAGAATGAAGAAGAAAGATAATACTCCACTTCAGGGGGAGTGACTACAGAAGATATCTGAGTTCGACACAGTACAACATGATGGACAGCTTCTTGATGGATCGAAACTTTACCAAGAGTAATGTGGGTTCCAACCTTCCAAGTTGAATGCAGAAGACTAGGATATGTTGATGATCTAACAACACGAACTCATGGAAGATGTTATGATGAAAGAATACTAGAATGATGTATGGGATATAGTTCCCAAACCATAAGGAAAGAGTATTGTATCCTCCAAATGGATATACAAAATAGAGCATGCAACTGACAGAAGTATCGAGAAGCATAAAGCAATATTTGTGGCCAAAGGTTTCTTTCAGAAAAAGGGAATTAATTCTGAAGAGACACTTACTCCAGGAAGTAAGGTACCCTTCCTTCAAAACTATCATGGTAGTTTCTTCCATGGTTAAGTAAAGACAAACCTTCCTTAATGGTATGATTGAGAAAGAGTTTTACATCAAATAGTCACAAGGATTTGAAGTTGAAGCCAGATGGAATCACGTATGCAAGTTAAAGAAGGCCCTCTATGGCCTGAAGCAAGCTCCCAGAGCTTGGTATGGAAAAATAGATAGTTTCTTGTCGAGCATGAGATTTACTAAGAATAAAGTTGATCCTAACCTTTATCTCAAGGTTGTAGAAGATGAACTTGTAATCCTGTTATTATATGTGGATGAATTATCCTTGACAGGAAATGAGAAATAGATCATGGAAAGCAAGAAGAAACTAGCAGAAGAATTTGAGATGAAATACCTTGGGTTAATGCATTATTTCCTAAGTCTGGAGGTATGGCAAAGTTCAGAAGAAATATTTCTCAACCAGAGAAAGTATGCGGTATAGATATTGAAGATATTCAATATGTTGGAATGCAAATTCATGGCCACACCCATGGACTCCAACCTGAAGCTGTTAGCTGATGACTCATCAGAGTTAGTGGATATAACTCATTACAGATAGATCATTGGGCCATTGATGTACTTAACAAATACCAGACCAGACATTTGTTTTGTTGTGAACACCTTAAGTCAATATCTTGTTCAACCAAGACGGGTTCACCTAGTAACTGCAAAGCATGTGATGAGATATCTGAAAGGGACTATAGACTTTGGTTTATATTATGATGCTAGCCATGAGTATAGATTGTATGGCTACAAAGATGCAAATTGGTCCAAAAGTATCTCAGATAGGAAAAGCACATTAGGTAGATTCTTTTGTTTGGGGTCTTCTATGAGTTCATGGTTTAGCAGGAAACAGTCCAGTGTTTCTCGTAGCATGGCTGAAGCAGAATACATAGCAGATTGCTCTACTAAGTTGTGAATCCATATGGCTTCGAAAGCTGATATCAGGTCTCTTTGAACTGAAGATGGATACTACATTGATTCTATGTGATAACGAGAGTTGTGATAACAGAGAACCCTGTGTTCCATCGTAACACATAGAAATCCGGTATTTCTACATTCAAGATAAAGATGCAGATGATGATGTTTCAGTATTTACATACTATAGATACAGATGATGGTGATTCAGTATTTCTATACTAAATATAAAGATGATGATGATTTCAGTATTCCCATACTAAAGATATAGATGATGTTTCAGTATTTACATACTGTAGATGCAGATGATGGTGACCTGATGATGCTTTCAGTATTCACATACTGGAGATATAGATGGTGATAGTTCAGTATTCTCATACTGAAGATGTAGATGAAGATGGTTTAGATGATGATGCGCTGACAAAGCCTCTGTCTCGGGTAAAGTTCGAACACTTTTGAGACAAGCTTGTTGTGGTTCAGAAAGACCTTCCTTGAAAGGGGGAGTAGTGATGTTGCAGTGGGATTGTATCATCCCTGGACACTTGCCCTAAAGTTGCCCAGAGACCTCGGTCTTCAAGAATGAAGAGGGAATGTATCATCCCAGGACATCTGTCCAAAAGTGATCTGGTGACCTCGGTCCCCATGAATGTGGTGGGATTGCATCATCCTTGAACTTCAATTCAAAATGTATCCGGAGGTCTCAGCCCCCGTGAATGTGGTAGGATTGCATCATCCCTGAACTTCGGTTCAAAATGTATCCGAAGGTCTCGGCCCCCATGAAAGTGGTGGATTGCATCATCCCTAAACCTTGGTTCAAAATGTATCCAGAGGTCTCGGCCCTCGTCAAAGTGGTAGGATTGCATCATCCCTGAACTTCAGTTCAAAATGTATCTAGAGGTCTCGGCCCCCGTGAAAGTGGTGGATTGCATCAATGTATCCGGAGGTCTCAGCCCCCGTGAAAGTGGTGGATTGCATCATCCCTGAACCTCAGTTCAAAATGTATCCAGAGATCTCGGTCCCCATGAATGTGGTAGGATTGTATCATCCTTGAACTTCGGTTCAGAACAGATACAGTGACTTCGGTACTCAAGAACGTGTGTTGATCCCATAATTCCTAGAGGAAGGATTGTCTGAGTTCCACATCTGTGTTGATCCCGTAATTCTGAAAGGAAGGATCGTTAGTAACTCCATAAAGACCTAAATCCCGTAATTCCAAAAGGAAGGATCATTGAATTGATCCCGTAATTCCAATAGGAAGGATTGTCTAAGTTCCACAGATGTGTTGATCCCGTAATTCTAATAGGAAGGATTTTCTGAGTTCCACATTTGTGTTGATCTCGTAATTCCGAAAGGAAGGATTGTTAGTAGCTCTGTAAAGACCTAAATCCCATAATTCCGAAAGGAAGGATCGTTAGTAACTCCATAAAGACCTAAATCCTGTAATTCCTAAAGGAAGGATCATTGGTAACTCCGTAAAGACCTAAATCCCATAATTCTGAAAGGAAGGATCATGTTGATGTTTTGATGATGTTGATGTTTTTATGATGATGAATTTTTCTGATCAAAAGATCAGATGTTGCTGATGATGATGATGTTCTCTGATCGAAAGATCAGAAGTTGTTGATGATGATGATGTTCTCTGATTGAAATATTAGAATATGATGATGATGTTGTTGCTGACGATGATGATGTTCTCTGATCGAAAGATCAAAATATGATGATGATGATGTTTCTCTGATCAAAAGATCAGAAGTTGCTGATGATGATGTTCTCTGATCAAAAGATCAGAATATGATGATGATGATGTTTTTTTATCGGAAGATCAGAAGTTGCTTATGATTATGATGTTGTTGATGATGATGATGTTTTCTGATTGAAAGATCAGAATGTGATGATGATGATGATGTTTCTGATTGAAAGATCAGAATGTGATGATGATGAGATCTTGATGATGATGATGCTGTATTGTTAGAGTATGATGATGTTCGGTTGATGATGGTTCTGATAGAAAGATCAGAGGCTGATGATAATGATGAGTCTGATTGAAAGATCAGAGTATGATGATGATGTTGTTGTTGATCGAAAGGCCAAAGTGTTGAAGAATATGTTGCTGATCTAAAGTTCAAAGTGTTGAAGATGATGTTACTGATCGAAAGGTCAAAGTGCTGAAGATGTTGCTGCTGACTGAAGAGTCAAGATGCTGCTAATCGAAGCAGTCAAAGTACTGATGATGCTGAAGACTAAAGATTGAATATGAAGGCTACATGATGTTGAAAAGATTCCAATGATTTATAGATGTATCACCCTGTTTATGTTGATGATGTCCTCTATCTCTCTCCTATTATTGTTGTTGTTGATGTTGCTATAGAATACCCTTCTCGTTAAGGGGGAGTGTTGAAATATTGTAACTTCGAAGAATATTCTATATGTATTTCTTTGTGGTCCCCGATGGTCCTACCGGGAGAACCACTTGTATTAATTTGTACCCCTATGCTCCTAATCGGAAGAACTAATAAGAGTCATGAGGCAGTCCCCTCTAATTGTAAAGGTGGGTCATTAGCACCCCAGTGTGGTTACTTGATCCTACATGTGTAGCTCGAGCCTACATGATTAACTCGAGCCTACATGAGAGATGATTTAACTTAAGTGAATGGATGAATATAAATAGAGGTGTAGTGCTCCTCATTTGGAACAAACACTCTCACTTGTGTAGCGCATTAGTGGAAAAGAGAAGTAGCTGGAGAAGGAGGAGGATCAGGCTTTGATCTCCTTGCTGGTTTTATCTTTTATCTTTTATCTTTTTGGGGCATCTATATTGAGGAATATTTTGCTGGGTTTTCCCTTTAGGGTTTTCCCAAGATAAATCTTTGTGTTCCTTTTGTATGGTTGTTCTTGTCTATCTTTCAGTGATCCTGTTTATATGCTTTTGTTATGAAAAGGAAATGAAGTACTGATGTCTTAGCTAAACATATGAAAATTTAACAGTGGGGAGGCTTGAGATTTGTTCTGGGTTGAACCATACCCGACTTAATGAAGGTCATGTATAATACTTATAGTTTTGGGATGAGATTTGTGGCACTTGAATATACACTTTTTCCCTATAAAAGTTTAGGCCAGTGAAGGAAAGATTAAGGAAAGGAGGGTCGATATGGATGAAGCGGAAGATCAAAGGCTCTAGATGATTTCTCCAAGGAAAATTCATTAGAATTAAATATTTTTTTTGTAATGGTGGAAGGGTTAACTCACAAGAAGAGTTTGCCATCGAATGGATTGAGGGAATCAGATCAATCGCGGAAGTAGATTTTGCAACCTTAGCATGCATGAATAAATTAAGCTTTCATATTTACGAAATATTGTACACCCCACATGTTTCAAGGGTTGAGATTTGATCATGTTGGGGATCAACGATGAGAGTATATTCCATAATGTCAACAAGTGCGTATAAATGAACTTTCTAGATCTGTGGAATCTGGTAGGCCCAGCGAAGATGAATGGTGAAGATCTAATAAGGATTTAGATTAATGGTGGAAGTTCATTTCACAATGTCAACAAGCATAAATAAATGAACCTTCAATATTTACAAAATCCGATAGGTCCATCAAGGATGAGCGATGGATATTAGAGCCACAATATCGATGGTTGAGATTGACCTCGTAAGAATCAACGGTGCATAATAATTCAAGTCGAAAAGCCAAAAATCAAAAAAGTGACAAGTGACCATACCACACTTTAGGATTCCAGCTACCTGAAGTTGAAAATCGGAAGTCGGAAGGTGAAATATGAAAATAAAATAAGGCAAACTTAAGAGTTTCGCCTACTGCAATCCACCTATGGAATACGAAAGGAGGAAGGTGGAAGGTGGACGATAGAAATAAAGTAAGGATATATTAAGAGTTCTTCCTACCACAATCTTCCTCCAAAATATGGAAGGAGAAAGGTGGATGGCAGAAGATGGAAAAAAAATAAGGCGAACATAGGAGTCTTCGCCCACCGCAATCCTTCTTCGGATTACGAAAGGCAGAAGGTGAAAGGTGAAAGGAGCATAAGACCAATTTAGGAGATTCCGCCTACCATGACTAGCATGGTGAAATGCAAAAAGAGGAAAGCAGAAATGGGTAAGGAAAGGTGTAATGTGTTAAGTTTCCACAACCCACAATCCGTGTTGCAGAATGTGAAATACGAAAAGCGAAAAGGCGAAAGAAAAAAAATCAAAGTGGAACTTCGACAAAGTTGGAGGCTCGAAATCCACAATCAACAATATGCAGCTAATATATATCAACAAACGAGGTTGAATCCGTGAGGGATCAATGGTGAGGAATGATTTTGCGGAAAGGAAAGTGTGGAAAGGGATAATCCTTACGAAAAGGATTGTTGTTTTCATTTTAAGGTTAAGGGTGAATGTTTTGATAAATTTATAGCCCCTAATTCATATGAAATATTTTTTTTTATGCATTTGATCAAGTTATGTGGGCATGTCACATATGGTATTAGAGCCATAGGTTTCAACCTTGTTGCCTTTTTAGGGAACATCTAGTTCTCCTACACTCTGGAAAAACTTTGTTCTAACCTTAAGATCTTTGTTTGGAATGTTTTGTGTAGAAACATGAATTGTTCTGTAACAGGGCACATCGATGTCCTCGAAAAATGAACATGAGTACGCAACTGAAGAAGGTACACTAGTACCTCTCCTAAGGCAACAAGAACCAGAGCATTCTGAAGCTAGACATGTACTTGAAACCATGAATAATTTGATAGTGGAAATACAGATCTTCAAAGAAGAAAATGAACAACTGAAAAGGGCTCAAGAAAAATAGCAAGAGCTCAATGAGATATTATTGAAAATCTTGCAGGAGACGAATAATGGAGAAAGCCACCAGCAGATGCAGGGAGGGACCCAAAAGTTGGGGACAGTGCCAAAAGAAAAGACAGTTCCTCTCAGGAAACTCAAAAATATGGGAATCAAGCCTGGACAACTAGGAAGAGAAAAGTAGACCACTTGGAAGGAGAATTCAAGAAAATTAAACCTACCATTTTTTATGGGGAATCTAGGACTGAAGAGGAAGAAAATCTTGGTTACTGGATATCAAAAAGTACTTTCAGATTTGCAACTACTCCAACAATATGAAGGTAAGAATGGAAGTTTAAAGAAAGCTTGGTAGTTGGTGGAAGGACCTAAAGATGTCCCATGGATTAAGCTAAAAGAACCTAGAATGGTTAGAGTTTAAGAAACTCTTTGAGAAGCAGTATTTATCAGAAATCTATTATGAAAGGAAGACCAAGGAATTTTAGTAATTGAAACTTGGTCAAATGACCATGGAGGGCCTCATCAATAAATTTCTAGAGCTATTACATTTTGTATCATACATTAAAGAAGAAGAGGTAAAATTCCAACGATTCTTAGGCTGGTTGCCATAGTCCTACAAAGATCAAATTGAATTTGATAAACCCAAAAATCTGGATGAAGTGTTAAGAAAAACAATATTATGCTTTGAGTAGTGTAAACAAAGGAATGACCTCTCCAAAGTCTGGAAGGACACGAAGAAATAAAATTTAAACCTATGAAAGAAGGGCTTCCAGCCACCACCCTTTAGGAACATGCCAAGGAATCCTAAAGGGAATTCCTACAACATAGATTGATAGTTTCAACGCAAGGACAATAAACATGTACATCTTGGACCAAAAGGGGGTGTTGGAACCCCTAAGGAACCTTTGAAGTGTTGGGAATCAAAAGGTCCCCAATTACGAAGGAACTTCCCACTCCTCGGTGAATCCAACAAGGATGTACACAAATTGCAAGAATCTTCCACCATGGGATAAATTGGAAAAAGTTTTCACCTGATTAATGCAATTCTTGAGGATCGGTAGGAATATCATCAATCTGCAATCGTAGATATTTAAGGTACTCTTTCTAACAAAAATCTCTCTATATTAATTGATGCAGGAGCTACTTTAAGTTACATCACTCCTTAAATGATGGAGAATTGTCATCTCACCAAGGTAAGGCATGCAAGGCCTTGGCCAGTCCAACTAGCCACTGGAGAAAAAAGGAACTTAACAGAGTTTGTTGCTAATTGTGAGATTTCAATACATGATCATGTAACTAGGATCAATTTGAATATTTTGCCTCTAGTTTCATATGATATGATTATTGGCATGGACTAGTTAGAAAAGTATAATGTAGTACTAAATTGCTTTGATAAACCCTTTACATATGTAACTAAAGATAAAATTGTTAGGAAGGTAAATGGTTTTAGTAAGCTTGTTTCTTTAAGGAATATATATGCCTTTCAATTGAGGAAGTAATATCTATGGAGTAAATATTGCTAACATACTCCTTAATGAAAACCCAAAATCTATAAGGGACCACCCAGTTTTAAGTGAATTCATGGATGTGTTCCCAAAGGAGATACCTAGACTTCTCCCTCCATGAGAAATAGATTTATCCATTGAAATTATACATGGGTATGCTCCAAAATCCAAAGTACCTTATCGAATGAGTATCCCTTAGTTAACAAAATTGAAAATCTAGTTACAAGAACTACTACATAAGGGTTATATCAGGCCTAGTGTATCTCCTTGGGGAGCCCTAGTTTTATTTGTCAAGAAGAAGGATGGGACTTTAAGACTATGCATATACTACAGACAATTAAATAAAGTGACCATAAAAAACAAGTATCCTCTGCCTCGGATAAATTATTTGTTCAATAAAGTAAGGGAATAAAAATTCTTCTTTAAGTTGGAATCGAGGTTTGGTTACCACCAGATCAGGATTAAGGAAGAAGATGTTAACAAAACAGATTTTATGACCCGATATGGGCATTACGAATTCATAGTAATTCCTTTCGACTTGACCAATGCCACTGCTACATTTATGTGTCTGATGAATAACATATTTAACAAGTATTTGGATCAAAACTTGTTAATTTTCATTGAAGATATCTTGATCTACTCAAGGAAAGAAGAAGAACATCAACAACACCTGAAAATCATACCACAGACCCTAAGGAACCACCAGTTGTATACTAAATTCGAGAAATGTAAATTCTTCAAGAAAAAAATTTATTACTTGGGACATTTCATCTCAAAAAAAGGGATTGTGGTAGATCCGTAGAAGATAAAAGCAATTCTGGAATGGCCTCTGTCTAAGGATGTCACTGGAATTCAATCTTTCATGGGACTCACCGGATACTACCGGAGGTTCATCCAAGGGTTCTCAAGGATAGCCTATCCTATAACTTCCTTACAAAGGAAGGGAGTAAATTTTGTATGCTCTATGAAGTGTCAGAAGAGCTTTGAAAATATAAAAAGACTTTTAACCAAGGCCTCGATCTTGATGGTAGAGGAGACCAATAAAGACTACACAGTATGTATTGATGCTAGAAAGGAGGGATTGGGGGGGATACTATCTCAAGAATGACATGTGGTATGTTATGAATATTGCAAGTTCAAGGATCATGAAAGAAATTATGTAGTGCATGATCTAGAATTGGAAGCATTAGTGCATGCCTTAAAGATGTGGAGTCACTACCTGTTAGGGAAAAAGTTCCTTTTAGTGAAAAATAACACCTACATAAAGAATCTATTTAATCATCATGGAATCAATTCAAGACAAGCACGACGGATGGCCTTATTAAGTGAATTTGACCTTGAAGTGAAGCATATCAAAGGTAAGGAAAATAAAGTGGTTGATGCACTAGACTGAAGAACTCATGAAGTGTATGAGATCACCGTGAGTGTACCAGAAGATGATCTGTTGAGCAGAATAAAAATAGCTAGCATTAATGATGCTGAATATGGAAATCTACTGAATAAATTGCTGACAAAAGAAGTAAACTTGAATGGGATGGAATTCAAAGTAGACCATAAAGGATTAATTTGGTTTAAAAGAAGAATATGCATGCCTAGTGTTCCAGATTTAAAATTGTTTATCTTGAATGACATGCACAAACCTCCTTATGCAGGACACCCTGGTTTTAGGGTTAACCTTGAATTGAGATCGAGTCAAAGGTGGTTAGGTCTAGAACATGGTTTGGGCACATGGTTTGTTGTAGCCCATGGTATTGTCCCATGGTATTGCATGTGTTAACCTTGGCTTGAGATCGAGTCAAAGGTGGTTAGGTCTAGCACATGGTTTGGGCACATGGTTTGTTGTAGCCCATGGTATTGTCCCATGGTATTGCATGTGATTAAGCCTTTATAAGGCTTGAGGAGGCTCCATTGTAATTGTACTGGATGTGGGCATTGTATTGTACTAGAAGAGAGACTGTGAGAGTGTGAAGAGGAAGTGCAGTGGTTTTGCTGCAGGGTGTATCCCTTTATCTTTCTGGACTGCAATAAAAGGATTGGCAAATTTCTTTGTGGACGTATCCCATCGTTTGGGTGAACCATGTTATATCTGTGTCTCTTTGTACTGTTTTAATTTGTTTTGCATCTTGTTTATTGATTTAACTGTATATCTGTTATTGCTCTGCGGTCCTTTTTTCTAACACCTGGTTACCAAAAGATGATAACATCCCTCATAAAGAAATTATTTTGGCCCAATTTGAAGGAATATCTAGTTCATTACCTATCTAAATGTTTGGAATGTCAACAGGTGAAGGCTGAACACCAACATCCATCAGGTTTGTTACAACCCTTACCAATTCTTGAATGGAAATGGGAGGTAATATATTTGGATTTTATCATAGGTTTTTCATTGACTCGAAAACAACATGATTCAATTATGGTTTTAGTTGATAAATTAAGTAATTATGCTCATTTTATACTCGTGAAATCGTCTTATAAGGATGTCAGTGTTGCAGAAATATTCCTAAGGGAGATATTTCAACATCATGGAGTTGCAAAGATGGTAAATTCTAAACAGGATGTCAATTTTACATAAAAATTTTGGAAGTTGTTGTTTGCAGGATTGGAAACCAAGATAAAATTTGGCACTAGATATCACCTAGAAACATATGGACAAATAGAACGAACCCACCAAGTCATTGAGGACATGTTGAGGATTTATGTCATGGAAAGAACCACTAAGTGGAAAGACTATCTGCATCTGGCAGATTTTGCATACCATAATGGCTAGGCCTCTGTTGATGTATTTGTAACTTCAGAATGTATTCACTTGTATATTTTTTATTGTATTTCATTGTACCCCGACAGAGATGTTTGTTCCTCCGATCGAGAGATTCATTAATATTATAAAGTCATGTAAAGTCATTGAGGTTAACCCTTCATTCTAAGTTGGGGCATTAGATCCCATAATTGAGCCATATTAGGGTTATTAGATTCTCCTAGAGAATTCGGCCTTGTAGAGTAATTGTCAAATGGAAAGTAAGTATAAATAGAGAGTGAGACTCTCTATTTGAAACACACACTCACTCAAGAATAGTGCATGAGTGAGAGTAGTATCTCCCACAAGTGAGAGAGAGAAAAATTATCGGATATCATCTTTGTACTTTTGGGTTTTACTTTTTCTATTGGTGCTCATTCTATCTCTGAGAAAGTTGCGGGGTTTTCTCCTTTATGGTTTCCTCGAGGAAAAATATTTGTGTCTCTTGTATATTGTGATTATTGTTGTGCATGCTATTCTCTTAGATAAGATCCTAGATCATATTGATTAAATGATAAAAAACTAACATGGTATTAGAGCTAACCTGAGAACAAGACACTATGCGGCTACATAAGGTAGGGATTCTTACTTTTTGGGTCTCTCTCCACAGATCATCAACAAAAGGAGGCTAGGCTAACTCTCTATTGAAGAGTGCATCTTCCTGTTGAAGTAGAATCTGATTCTGGGTAGTTTTCAGTTTTTGGCATATCACTACTACGGGAAATTAGGGCGTTTCACAGAAGTGTAATTTTTGAGTGAGCCCTAGCATTGCAAAAGATGAGCTCCATATCCATTTCGGGAATCTCAAATTGGTAAGATCTAAATATTTTATATTTCCATTTGAGGTTCTCATTAAATATGTCTCATCACATGAAGCTTGATGAAAATTTTGAAGGAGATAATAACTTTCGAGCATGGAAGTATACGATTTCACTTGTTCTTGAAGAAAATGAATTGGACACCTACATAAGTGGAGAGGTTCAAGTTCCAGAGGGAGATGAGGGTAAATCCTTACAGAAGAATAACTTGGTCAAGGCCAAGAGGATTATTGCTCATTTCATCAAGGATCACCTTATACCACATGTGTCTTCCTTAAAGACACCTAAAGAGATGTTTGATTCCTTGACGAATCTATTTGAAGGGAAGAATATAAATTGGAAGATGAATTTACAAAATCAGTTGAAGAATGTAAATATCCAGAATGCAGAAACCATATAGTAATACTTTAGAAGGGTCTCTCAAATAAAAGAAAAACTTGAAGCCGTGTAAGAAGAAGTAGAGAATCGATAAATTGTGATGACCAACTTGAATGGTCTCCCTAGCTCATGGGACTCCTTCATTAAAGGGATTTGTGCTAGAATAAAGTTAATCACCTTCAACAGGCTATGGGAGGAATGCTCACAAGAAGAAGCTCGAATAGTAGCTCGAGAAGAAAATATGGGAAATGAAGATTAAGCTATCACAACACACACCAAGAAAATCAGAAAGGAGCACTATCATCTCAAGAAAGGTAAGCATACACACTAGAATCAGAAAGATAACCCTAGAATATATAGTAGAGATCTATCTAGTATCAGATTCTATACATGTGATGATAGAGGACACTTCTCTGGAGTTTGTTCTAGAAATAAAGCTGGATCTCACAAGAAGGACAAAAAAAGGAGTCATCATGCTCACACTCTAGAGGATCATGAACCTCCCAGGAAGAGAGTTAAAGAATAAAGTGAAGATTCTTTAAGCAGTGAAGAGTATGTTTTGATTTCTTCCCTCAAGTGAATTGTTACACATGGAATAAATTATTGTCTCATAGATAGTGGGGCTTCCAAGCATATGATGATATTTAAAGAATCCTTTCTAAAACTATCTAAGCATGAGTCACCCCACAAAGTGAAACTTGGGGATGGCTACCAGTATCCTATAAAAGGAAGTGGTGAAGCCTCCTATAAGCTAGAGTCTGGAATCTCTATGAAGATGAAGATGTATTATTTGTACCAGGACTAAAGAAGAATCTTCTCTACATATCTGCATTAGATGCAAAAGGAATGAGGGTTCAATTTGTACATAGTCGAGTTCTTATGTGGCTAAATGGAAATACCATAAATGATGCAATAGCGATTGGAGAGAAAGAAGGAGACTTATACAAATTAAAGGGCCAACTAGAACAAGAATTGGTCCATGACTCAGTAGATCCAAGTGAAACTTGGGATAGAAGGATTGCACATGTGGACTGTAGGGAACTACCACTTCCAAGAAAAGTTATTGAAGGTATTCTAGAAATACAAGCAAAGCATGAAGGCATTTGCAAAAGATGTGCAAAGGAAAATAATACAAAGACGACATTTCCAAGTAGGGAGAGCAAGGCAAACGGAATCTTGGAAATTATCCACTCTAATGTATGTGGTCCAATGTCATCCAGTTCATTGAGGGGGTATGTATATTTTGTTTCTTTCATTGATGATTTTTCTAGGAATACATGGATATATTTCTTGAAAATAAAGGATGAAGTATTCAGTAAGTTGAAGGAATTCAAATCCTTGATCAAGAACCACACAGAGAAGAAAATAAATACCTTTCAATCAGATAATGGCATAGAATTCACATCAAATGAATTCAAGGAATTATGAAGAGATTTAGGAATTAAGACGAAGTTGACCACTCCATATAATCCACAACAGAATGGAGTTGCAGAAAGGAGGAATAGAATGATTATGGAAGAAGAAAATGCAATGCTTCATGATCAGGATCTTCCTATGCATCTATGGGCAAAAGCTGCTAGGAAAACTATGTATGTAGAGAATCATACTCTGCATAGAGTACTTGAGAACAAGACACTAGAAGAGATCTTCTTTGGAAAGAAACCAGAATTCAGCCATATCTGAATATTTCGCTTACTGACGTACATACACATTTCGAAAGAAAAGAGGATGAAGTTAGATCATTCAAGAAAGAAGGGTATATTTGTGGGATATAGTGAAAGCTAGAAGTCTTACGGAATATATTTCCTAGGATTCAAGAAGATGGACATTAGTAGGGACATCACATTTGACGAAGACTCATATTACAACAAATCCAGAAAGAGACATGTTGAAGACCTTGAAGAAACAAAAGTAACTAGGATACGAGATACAACAATGAATAACGAAACTCCATAAGAAGATTGAGAAATGGGAAAAGCCCATGAACCTATAGATCCACCTCGTGAGAAGAATTATTACAAGAGGAAGCCAGCATGGGTACGTGAGGCTATCCAAGGTGCAGAGAGATATGGTGCTCTAAAAGAAATGCACAGAGAAAGTAAGAGAACTAGGTCCTACTCCAATTATGTAGCCCTACTGTGTGACATCATTGATAAAGAAACTTCCAATTATGAAGAAGCGGTAGAAAAGAAAGAATGAAAGGATGCGATGATCGAGGAGTACCAGTCGATCATGAAGAATGATGTTTGGGATGTGGTCCCGAGACCAGAAGGGAAGTATGTTGTGACTTCCAAGTGGACCTACAAGATCAAGCATGCTGCAGATGGCATCATAGAGAAATATAAAGTGATATTTGTGGCATGTGGCTTCTCCCAAAAGGAAGGAATATATCATGAGGAAACGTTTGCACCTGTATCCAGATACATTTCCATCATATCAATACTTTCTCTCGCCACAATGATGAAATGGAAATTTACACCAGATGGATGTCAAGACTGTGTTCTTGAATGGTGTAGTGGAAGAGGAAGTGTATGCGGAGAAACCACTGAGATTTGAGACACATGACAGGGAGACTCATGTGTGCAAATTGAAGAATGCCTTGTACAGTTTGAAACAAGAACCCAGGATGTGGTATGACATGATTAAAAGCTTCCTGAAAAGTTTGGGATTTACCCAGAGTATAGAGGATTTCAACATTTACTACAAGTTTGAGGAAGGGAACTGAGTGATAATCCTACTCTATGTAGATGACTTGTTTGTGACCGATGAGGATGGTTTGATTTCTGACACAAAGAGGAATATTGATGCCAAGTTTGAGATGAATGAATTGGGTATGATGCACTACTTTCTAGGCATGGAGGTGTGGCACAGTGTAGATGGAATCTCCCTTGGACAAGGGAAGTATGCAGTGGATATGCTGAAGAGGTTCGAGATGACGGGCTTCAAGGCCATGGCCACACCTATGGTATCAAACCTAAAGCTATTGAGTGATGCTTCATCAAAGTTGGTTGATGCCACATTGTATCATCAGATGATTGGATCCTTGATTTACCTGACAAATATGAGACCAAGTATCTTCATTGTTATGAACAGATTGAGCCAGTTCCTAACGGATCCGAGACATATTCACCTGATTGTTGCAAAGGATATTCTGAGGTAATTGAAGGGTAAAGTTGATTATGGGCTCAAGTATGAGGAAAATTAAAAGATTAACCTGGAGGTTTATATGGATTTGGATTGGGTAGGCAGTTCCATTGATAGGAAGAAAACTTTGAGGTACTTCTTCAGTATGGGATCAAGTGTGATCTCTTCGTTTAGAAGGAAACAGTCTTACGTGGGACTAAGTAGAGCCAAAGTAGAGTATGTCATAGCTTGTTCAGTTAATTCTAAGGCAATGTTGTTAAGGAAGCTAATTTATGATTTTTTTGATCTTCAATTTGATGTTACTTTTATATATTGCCACAACCATAGTTGTGTGAAGTTGTCGGAGAACCTGGTGTTCCATGACAAGTCAAAGCATATAGAGATCAAGTATCACTATATCAGGGATATGGTGTAGAGAGGAGTAGTGAATCTCCATTATGTTGTGATAGACAAGAAGATAGATGATGTATTGACCAAGATGTTAGCGAGAGTGAAGTGAGAGTACATTAGAGAGAAGCTTGGTGTTCTTTAGATCGGGGTTCCCTCCAAGGGGAAGTAATGATTTTGGAAGACACAGATACACATGAGCCTTTTCGTCATGGTGGCAGGTGGGGCCTCCCATGGTCATGATGTAAGTGGAGAGCCTTTCCTGGATGGTAGTATGCATGTCCTACCATGTTGGTGGATGTAAGTGCTGGAGCCTTTCCCGGATGGTAGTATATGTGTCCTGCCATGTCGGTGGATGTAAGTATTGGAGCCTTTCCTAGATGGTAGGAGGTGTGTCCTACCATGCCGATGGATGTAAGCATTGGATCCTTTCACGGATGGTAGTAGGTTTTTCCTACCATGTCGATGGATGAAAGTGTTGGAAGCCTTTTATCAGATGGTAGTAGGTTTTTCCTACCATGCTAGTGAATGTGAGTGTTGTGTTATGTGTATCTGGGATGTGATCCATGTGACGATGAGATGATATGAAGATGATGAGTTAATAGTAGGGTACACAGGTATTGCAAGGCATGTAATCATTATTGGGATTCTCCTTCAGGTATTGCAGTGGCATATAATCAGTCCTCGGAGATATTGGAGGTTTTGCAAGAGGCATGTAATAAGTCCTGGGATGTACCTACTTGATGGATTTCTTGCAGATATGATGAAGACCTACATGGAGGCCAGGCCTACATCTAGTATGAAAAAGGGATAGCTCTGTAGAACTTCCTATGATGAGTATATTTGAGAGATAGAACCATTTTCTCGAGATAGAAGCATCTGTGATGATGATGATTCGGTGACAAAGACTTGTGCTAATGAACTGTCTCAAGAGAATACCTTCCTAGTTAAGAGGGAGTGTTGATGTATTTGTAACTTCGGAATGTATTCACTTTCATATTTATTATGGTATTTTATTGTACCGAGACAAAGATGTTTGTTCCTCTGATCTAGAGAGTCATTAATATAATAAAGTCATGTAAATTCATCGAGGTTAACCCTCCATTATAAGTCAGGACATTAGATCCCATAGTTGAGTCATATTAGGGTTATAGACTCTCCTAGAGAAGTCGTCCCTGTAGCATAATTTTCAAGTGGAAATTAAGTATAAATAGAGAGTGAGACTATCTATTTGAAACACACGCTCACTCAAGAATAGTGCATGAGTGAGATGGGAGTAGCTCGCACAAGTTAGAGAGAGAGAAAATTGTTGGAGCTCATCTTTTTATTTTGGGTTTTACTTTTTCTATTGGTTCTCATTCTATCTCTGAGGAAGTTGCAGGGTTTTCTCCTATATGGTTTTCACGAGGAAAAATATTTTTGTCTCTTGTGATTATTATTGTGCATGTTATTCTCTCAAATAAGATTCTAGATCATATTGATTAAACGATAAAAATATAAAAACCTCTTTTAAGATGAGCCCATTTGAAATCTTGTATGGAAGGAACTGTACTACCCTTGTTAGTTGGGATATCCCCAAGGATCGTTTGATGGTAGGACCATAAATGTTGCAATACTTGGAACAAACCATTCAGGAATTACAGAAGAATTTGAAGGTGGCGTAGGATCCCCAAAAGAGTTATGATGACTTGAAAATACATCATAAAGAGTTTTTGGTCAGAGATCATGTTTACCTTCGAGTTAAGCCAAAAAAGCGCTCTTTGAAACAAGGAAGCTACACCAAATTAGCACCACGATTCTGCGGACCCTTTCAAGTCTTGGAAAGGATTTGACTAGTGGAGTACAAGATTTCTCTTCCAATTACACTTAAGAATTTATAATGTTTTTTTATATTTCATTACTAAATAAATATGTATATTATTCCCCTCACATCATTGATTGTAATGTTGTATAGGTGGAAACAGAGGGCGAATTCTAGGTGGAACCTGTACACATTTTGGATAGGAAAGAAACTATACTTTGGAACGGAATCATCACATTCATTAAGGTGGAATGGAAGCAATTTAGCTTGAAGGAGATGACCTGGGAATTAGAATATGTCCTGAGAAAGAAGTACCCAGGTCTATCCCCAGAAACTATGGAAGACGAATGAGAACACTGTGGACAGTGTTACAATAAGGGGGAAAGGATGTAATATCCCTTAAGTGATAAAATTTATTTTTAATTTATTTTTGAAAAGAATATTTTATTTTTTTGAATGTGATTAGAAGACCTAGAATATGCCAATAGGTCCTTCGAGGAAAAATGTAACTGAAACATTATGCTTGTAATAAATATTATGCATGCGAGAGTGGGGAATGTGAAAATTCAATATCAAGGAGGTTACACTAGGCATGGGAATGCCACTATGGCACTAGATCCACCTTGGAAAATCAATGATGTAATGGCAATAGAAATTCCTAGAGGAATTAGTCGTTAACTGCAAAATACCTAGGAAAATCAAAAAATTATAAATAAGGAAGTAGATGCTAGGAGTTGAGACGTCGCTGAGTATGGTGGAACAAGGAATTCTTGTTGGGTGAGCACTTAGTGTTAGGAAAGTGATTTCTCACTGAAGAAATGGACTGAGCTTAGGGGTTACTGAGGATGGAGTGATATGTGCCTAATATATGGTTGGATGGAACATGGTTGTTACCTTTTGATTGCATCTCTTTTACAAACTGGTCTCATTACTAAGGTTTTTTTCCTGCCATTTTATTGAACTTAGGGTATGTTGTTCTATGTATATTTTTGTTTCAATGTCAAAGGAAATGATAATTAGTGGTTTCATTTCACTGATGGAAATGATGCTTACGAACTATTATTCACACACTTTGTTTTACATGTTCGTTCCTTGTATTGAGCAAAAAGGGAAAATCAAATGGTGTAACAGTTTCTGTAAAGAGTCACCAACATATTACATGTTTTCCTCTAATTGATGAGCTTAGGGTGTGTCTGTTGAGGTATAAATGTATGCTTCAATGTTGTTGAAATGATGATAATTCCCTTAGTTTTGTTGATGAAAAGTATGTTTGATGATTTGTATGGGCTCATATGATTAGGATTGCATTTTTTCTATAGATTATTAATGGTGTGGAATGCACCTACTCTGTTTTCCATTGGAACTCATAGGTTGACCAATTCTTGGAAAAGGATAATATTTCTCTGTATGAATGACTGTGACCTTTTTTTGATGATTTTGGGTTTCTTGATGGTGTCATAACATTCTATAAAGAGTTACTTTCACACTCCATGTTTCCCCTGATTTAAACACCCAGGATATTTGTTCCCTGTGGGGAGGCTTGAGCTTTTTTATGGGTTGAACAATCCTCGGATTAATGAAGTTCATAGATAATACTTATAGCTTTGGGATGATATTTATGGCACTTGCATCTATAATTTTTCTCTGTAAAAGTTTAGGCCAATGAACGGAAGATTAAGGAAAGGAGGGTCGATATGGACGAAGGGGAATATTAAAGGTTGTAGACGATTTCGCCAAGGAAAAATTCTCATACTTACGTGTTTTTTTGTAATGGCGAAAGGGTTAAATTGCAGGTAGAGTCTATTTTCAGATGGATTAAGGGAATTAGATCAATGATGAAAGTGGATTTAGCAACCTTAACATGCACGAATAAATTAAGTTTTCATATTTGTGAAATCTTGTACACCCCGCATGTTTCGATGGTGATATTTGATGATGTTGGGGATCAATGGCGAGAGTGGATTCCACAATGTCAACAAGCGCGGATAAATGAATTTTCTAGATATGTGGAATCTGGTAGGCCCAACGAAGATGAACGATGAAGATCAAAAAAGGATTTAAATCAACCATTGAGGTTCATTTTGCAATGTCAACAAGCACGGATAAACAAACCTTTTAGATTTTTGAAATCTGTAAGGTCCGTCGAGGATGAGAATTGGAGTAATGAGATACAAGATAGACGGTTGGGATTGACCCTACAAGAATCAACGGTGTGGAAGAAGTCAAGTCAAAAATACAAAAATCAGAAAATTGATGAGTGAGCATACCACACTTCAGGATTTCTGCTAACTAAAGTTGGAAATCAGAAGCCATAAGGTGGAAGATGAAAAGAAAATAAGGTGAGATTAAGAGTTCCCACTATGTTAATATTGCTCTGACATATGAAATGCGAAAGGTGAAAGATAAAAAGAAAGTAAGGAGAGCTTAAGATTTTTGCCTACCCCAATCTGCCTCTGGAATACGGAAGGTGGAAGGTGGAAGATGGAAAGAAAAATAAGGAAAACTTAGCAGTTTCCTCCTACTGCAATCCACCTTCAGATTATGGAAGGTGAAAGGAACATAAGAATAATTTAGGAGATTCTGCCTAGCATGATCCACATGGTGAAATGTGAAAGGTGGAAGGCAAAAAAGGGTAAGCAAAGGTGTAAATGTGTTAAGTTTTTGCAACCCCCAATCTGCATTGCGGAATGCAGAATGCAGAAAGAGAAAAGGAGAAAGAGGAAAAATAGAAGTGGAACTTCAAAAAATTTGGAGGCCGAAAATCCGCAATCTGCATCTAATCTATATCGACAGAAGAGATTGAATCCATGAGGGATCAACTATGCAAAATGAGTTTGTGGAAAGGAAAGTGCGGAAAGGTGTAATCCTTACAAAAAGGATTGTTGTTTTCATTTTAAGCTTAAGGGTGAATTTTCTTATAAATTTATAGCCCCTACTTCATATGATTTTTTATGCATTTTATCAGGTTATGTGGGTATGTCATAGTATCCAAGCAAGCTCAAAATCCCAAAAGAATAATTACAAGTCTCCAGTTAGAGTTCTCCAATATCTTCTATATTTCTCTTATATTCTCTATAATTATGGAATTCCATCTAAATTTAATGAATATTTATGAACCATTTGTATCATTTCTCAAATTATTTCAATAAATAAGTTTGCATCTCTTCAGTTATTCCAAGACCCTTCCTAGATTTGCATAAAAATTGACTAGTATTTAATAAAGTTTCAATAAATGAATTTCTATATAATGAATTTGAATGCTTTCTATTCATGGATATATTTAATATCCTAATGAACATCATAAAAGTCTCAAATATCCAACTCAATATCCTTTGATTTCATTTGGAATATCCCAAGTCTATACTATTTGAGTTGTCCCAAAGTATTCCTAGCTAGAGTTTTCCTCCTAAATTGTGCCAAGCCATTCCTAAACATTTGGATTCGAACCATGCCAATATCAGGTTCTAGTTTTCATATGATGGGGTTCCTAGGATCATTGGAGTATATTTCAGCATCATTGCTGCTCAAAACATAAATGGTCCCAATTCTTTGTGCAAAGGAAAATCTATATTGTGCAACCTCCTTGTCAAATTGTGAATTAATACTGATATAATGAACCTCTGATATAATTTTCATATCTATATTAACCATTTTAGATCTATACTCTAATCTCAAATTAATTTGAGAGGAATCCAATGATGTTTTTGAGCAAAACTAGTTGATCCTTGAGTATTTTTCCCTCCTAGTACTAAGTCCTCCTAATTGATTCCTTGTGATACAGTTAATATATCCATAGACCTAATTTGGGAATATTACAAGTAGTATTATATCACTTTCCTCTACTCCCATGGAAATTAATATCTCAAGAAGAAGAACACATATCCAAGTTTGCAAACATGTCTTGGCTTCACAATTGACCCACTATGCTCGCTTTCCTTCCTCCCCCACCAACGAAAGAAGAAATTATATTCATAGATATTGAAGCATGATACCATGAGTATCGATCTCTAAAATGGGAGATTCATGAAAGTTATTCTTTCAAAAAATATATTTTCAAGTATATATTTAGGCACAACAAGGAAAATGATGACTCATACAAGAGAAAAGAAGAAGATAAAGGAATATAAGATAAAGCCTCACCAAAACCATTCATATATGGGATTTTTATGATATCATTTGGTTTTTCTTCAAGTAGAGCATCTCAAATATGTGATCCAAATAAAACCACAAATGAATAAGCCTCAAGTTTCCTAGAATAGGGTGTCCATGAAGCAAAATTACCAAGAGATAAATGTGATAGCATGCACATAGATTCACTGCAATCAAAGGAAGAAGTGAAGAAAATTTAATCACGGGTTGTCGATGTGAGTCTTACTATGGAATCCAATGAGGAAGAGCATTATTTCACTAATATACTCCCAAAAGAATATGACAAGGAACCTTGCACAACTGAAGACCCAGTATCCCATCATCAAGTTGTTGATCAGGTGTGAGTAGTATTCACTTCTAGCTTCTTTATGGGTGATTTCCAAATCACTGAAAAGGGGATTGATTTTGGTGAGGGTGACTAAAGATATTTTGGATCAGATCCAAAATAAGAACATAAATCATATTTTTGTAAATCATATCCACAAAAAGAACATAAATCAGATCCATGTATGCTTCATAATGAAGCAGAAGATAATCTCAGACCACTTGGGTGTGAACCAAAGGGTTTGGTGGAAGAGAAGGAATGAAACTCTCAAATATTTGTAGGAATATATCAAGGGGATAAATTGCGGAATCAATAAGCCTTCTCAAGTTCATACTAAGGCCTCCCCAATGGGCAAATTTTGTATTGTCCAATCGGTTGCAAATGAAGAGTTGGTGCAGGAATCATGGAATATATCTTTAATTTCAATTCCTATATGTTTTTTTTTCAATATTTATGTTGTCAATTCATCATAGTATACTCTATTATGGGAAATAAGAGATTTTTTCGAAATATTTGTAGGGATGTTTATCAAACCAAGTAGGCTGTAGAACATAACTGTATTTTTATTGTTTGCACAGGCCTCTTTGCTAAAACATTTACTACCATGAGGGTGATTTGTAAATTGTTTTTATAATATAAATATATTTCTTATTCCTATGGAAAAAAATAAAAACAAATACAAGTTATGTATTTTTACAACTTGGATCCTCTTATTTATAATTATATGGATCCTCATTATTCTTGTTTATAGATTGCATTAATTGAAATCTCGATTTACTCCTATTATGGGGTTCCAACATAGTGGATTCCTTGTTGTAATTACCTCAACTTGTATTCCATAATTACTCACAATGTTATTTCAACTTTCTAGTTCTAGATACTAAATTGAAATGATTGCTAATTAGTTGAATACTAGTTATAAATCTATTGATTTCCACAATAGTAAGTTGTAGACTGCTAATTACTTATTTTTGAATTGTACTCGATTTAAAAAGAAGAATATTCTATATTACCCAGAGATCAAAATATCAAATATTTATCCTATAACATTATATTATTGCAAAATGTTCTTTCAAGATTTGGTAGCAAACAATACTAGTAAACTGTGTAAAGAAATTTTTGAACATGAATTAAAACATTTCCATAAAATTGAATTATAAAATTGAGACACAACAATCTTAGAACCAAGACAAACGTTACTACAGATTAAATAGATTAATTTGCTCAATGAAATGCCAGAAATGGTGCAAAATACTTGCAACTGTATATTTATTAATCATTAATTAGAAGAGATATATTACAATGCAATGCAATGGCATGAATAACCATGCAATTCGAATCCGAGACACATCATTCAAATTGAGTGCATAAGAGTGGTTTACTTGTAAGTTAAATGCCACTAGACACATCATAGTAACCACTTAACTCCAACATAATTGAATCTAATTGACTCGGAGGTAGTTTATATTGACTCTAACTAAATAGAACTCAACTGCATTTAAACAAAAAATAAGAACAAATCATGGGAAAGGCTCCCTTACAACTTCAGTTAACTGAAAATTAGGTGAAGCAGCTTCTAGTTGACTGAGTGGGGTGCATAAATCATGCAGTTCAACCCATATTTTCTCCTAGATTGAAGGAGGAGGCTTAGTCAGGCTCCCTGGTTGAAGGAAGAGATCTAGTTTGATGATGCAGTCACATGTTTGAGTCAAAACTCAGGATAAGTGGTACATTAGGCCAAACTAAGACAAATAATTATGTGTGGTTGGAAAGTGACTTCAACATGAATTACTATTGATTCATAGCAATAATATATGGTATTGGCTAATTCTACCTACAAGGCTCCTACAAAATATAAATTGTAATGCATATAACCATGCATTGAGTCAATTCTGGATCCATGGGCATGTTAAATTAATTTATACATTAAGATACTGAGTCGATTGCTAGAGATATTGTTTTATATTCTTGTATAGACTAATTATTTTCACTGTACATTGGTGTTGTATTCTTCTACAATAAAATTCATACACCAATTCCCAGGGCGTGGGACGATTCTTTAAATTTCCTCAAAATTTTTATATCGTATAATTAAGCTGCAATTTACTGTGAAAATGATTAATAAAAAACAACAATATTTTGGAACATTAACAATTATCTATTGTGATATTATTAACAACTCTTATTTCCATAAAAAAAACCATTTTTCTTAATAAGGAAGATTCATATTAATGTACTTCATAGTTATTCTTTAGATGCAACTATAGTTTTATTGCAGGTCAGATCACCATCTATTATTTTGTATAGATTGTAAAAAGGTGTCATTTCTTACACTACTTACACAAGAAAAATGATTCTTTCAAATACATTATTACTACAATTTTTTTATGTTTAAATACATACTTAAAAGGAACTCACGTGTATTTAGAAAATATATAACATACAAACTATATATGCTCTCTTCCCTTTGTATATATTCTAAACAATGATTAAATACATTAATAACAAACTTGTAAGTCTGACAGCTTCACTTTACTTTTACAATCAATTGGAATCTCTTTTGTATTTTATTTCTTTTTACTCAAGCAATTTTTGGTCCCTTTGGAATGTGATGTCTACCCTCTATCCCGACCACCTACTCATCCAAGTGGTTGCACTCTCGGATGACCTATCGGCGTAACTATTTGTTGTAAACTTGGTTATCCCATTGTCCTAACAACTGGAATAATACTTGGTTGTCCCAATGATTGAATTGTTGATCGAACAATGAATTTGTGCATCATATGAATGTTATATTCCCCTCCTATTGGTACAAAATCATGAGGAATAGGAATCCTTAATGAGTGTCCTTGTTATTCTATAAATTTTTGTCCTGCAATTTTCCCTTGATGTGGAAAAATCAATTTCTGATATTTTGACACATCTTGCCACTCTTTTCCCATTTGGTAGTGGTGTTCCTTTAAGGCCTCTAATTCTATGTGATCATATGTGATATTTTCATATTAATTCTATGTGATCATATGTGATATTTTCATATTAATTTTATGTGATCATATGTGATATTTTCATATGAAATTGTCCCCACTTTATTTAATATATTTGTCATTTGAATCCAAATTTCAAACTCATATTTCAATTTGTCAATTGCTTGATCTCCACTTATCTACCCTTCTAGCACATCAAATTGGACAACCTCATATATTTTATGGATTATATCACCTTTATAGAAATTGCAACTCTGATACCATGTAGAAATAGAGCCTTGATGCAAACAAGAAGTACAAGAAGTAGATCTTTCTACATGATAATTCTCACAAGCATGCACAAGGAAAATAGAGAGAAGATAGAGAGACTAAATGACATGAAGAAGAGATGAATATTGTAGTGTATACTTACATTGATTAATGATGAATAATAGTGTACATAAATAGTACATCCCTCATAGGTAAATTCAATTTGCATAGGTAACAACTCATCTAGCTCAAAAAAAAGACTTAATAAATATGATAAACCCCCATAGGTGGCTAAAGCACTTTTGTAATAATTCAAGGACCTCACTAATTATCTAGAGAATGAGTTATTTTTCATGGATTATGGAAAAACATGTTAATCCTGGAATCTAGAGAGAAAATCATGGAGGATGGGTTGGAAACAAAAGATAGCAATTTCCTAGTTGACTAGCTTTAACTTATCCACTAAAAAGCTAGAACAAAGTAGTATAAAGACAGAAGTTGCAGGAAGGCGTTGTTACTAATTATAGAAGTAAATAAAGTGGGAAGTATCTAACTAGAATACATATAAAGGTACTCTTGGGGTATATATGGAAAGTGTTTTCCAAGTGGTGCAAATGGATGCTAACTATCTAGGATAATGGGTAGGAACTTTATTAGAAATTGTTGAATATTTTATCCTAAGTATGAAGTGGTTTTATAATATCCCAAAACCCCCCTTTAAGTATGAATTTATGATGATAAGTCAGAAATATATATTCATATGTATTCATATAGGGCCCAACAACAATGTTATGGTCACCCTTTACAATTATTCATGTCCAAAGAATTAAGGTAAGAGGTAAAACCACATGGGGAAAATCCTCCCTAAAGAAAGGAAAATGCACACAATTTGAAAAAAATGTATTGACTATGTATTTATCTTCACTTGAATGAGTTGAATGAACTGCTTCTCATGAAATACTTGATGAAGAAGTTTGTATACTCCATGATGATGCGCTAGAGTGTAGAATCTACAAGAAAGAAGAGAAGAGGTTCCTTGTATCTCATCATATGATGAAGTAGGAATATTATATGAATAATTATTTATATTAACAAACTATTATCTGCAAACACAATCTAAAAAGGAAAAGAGATATGTGCATACTCCTTCCCAAAAAGTACAAAAAATAAGACAATCAATTCCATGTATAGCTGCAAAATGGTGATGTGGATCACATATTTCTTCCAATATGATGTGGAAACTTACCAAATATTATATGAGGCTGAAATTAATCTTATATATCATAAATATTATAATATAGAATAGCAAATACCAAACGTTCAATGTCTCTATGAGGATATAGAGATAAAGTAGGAAAATGATGAGCAACTGGGGAAAAATGATGGATGTAAAAATATGAATGATGGATGGACTTGAGATATGAAACATAAGTTTTTAGAATAGATAAAAAAATATATAAGATAATTCCAATGATGAAGAAGGTCATGGATAACCAACCAGTGCAAAATAGACAAGACTTGAAACCATTTGATATAAGTAACACCTCATAAGAAACCAATGAGGAATCAACTAGTGAACTTTGGGTTTGTATAGTCTTAGGAGTATTCAAAGCCATGGTAGATGGTATGTATGGTGGTATGTATAGTGTAATGGAATGCATTTAAGCCTTAAAATATTCTTCTCAATCAGAATTATAACCATTTTAATGGAGTTAGGAAGAGCTACTTAAAGACAAATCAAGATCTAGTGAAAAATCATAAGTATTGGGAGATGAATCTAGGAGAGTGATATGAGGATTATCAAAGAAAGAAACTGAGATTTAAGATTCTGATATATTATAAAACAAATATATATCAGATTTTTGAGGAAAGGATTTTACTATGGCACTTAAGGAATAGTTTATATCACCTTGGAACAGCACATTATGACAATGTTATGAGGATTCAACAGGCTTCTTTAGCTCATGTAGAAATTCGATGTTGTGATTCTCAAGAATTTGAGACATGATGTCCATATTATTATTGAAAAATTATTCTCAAGATTAAATCCCTTGCTGCAATAAGAACACTTGGATGTACTTCCTTTCTTCTTGACTTTCTTCATTGAATATTCATTAGCAGGATTTGAACTTTCATCTTCATTATATGACTTTGGCTTCTTCTCTTTCAGAATTTGCTTCTATTTTGACTTGGAATTATTACTTCCTTGAAATATGAGAGCACGATCCTTTCCATTTGGAATACCTAAGAGCACCCATCTAGATCAATTTATCTTGATCCTTTGTTAGTGAATCAAAGAATGTACCCAAAGAAGGCATTTTCCAATTCGAAATAACAAGCTTAGTAGCATGAAAAGTAGATGCAAAAGCTAAGTATTGAAGACCCAATTTTGATAGAATATAAAGGATAAATTTATATTCCTTCTTCTCAATCCCACATTGCTTGAGAAATATAACAAGTGACTTGAATTTGACAAAGAAACCTTCAATGGAATCGAAACTTCTTGGACTCAATGAGAATAAATCGTTCTCTAACTATTACGCTCTTATCTCATGTTGAACTCGAAAGAGAGACTCAAGTTTGGTACATAATTGTTTCAGAGTGGTCAAACCATCTATATGAAAGAGTGTATTGGGAGAAATAGAGAGGAAAAGAAATACATAGGCTTCATCCAACCTATTATGCCACTTAGCTTTCTCAACAACAGAATTTGGATCATTTTCTAAAGCCATAGAAACTCTATAGAGTCCCTGATTGCGCAACAGAATGCCAATATTGGCCTTTCATTCATGATAGTTGAAGGGAGTTAGTATCATAGCTGAATTTAATCCATATTGATATTTTGAATTGATCAACGAGATACTCTCTGCAACCCACACAAATAAAAATAGGAGAAAATATTGTAAGCTAATTAATACAAGCTCTTCTTCAAAGAGGAATAAGAGACCAGATGCACTCTAATAGAGAGAACATATCTCTCCTCAACTCTATTGAACTTGAACAACCTTGTGCTCTAATACCATGTCGAAATTCCAGCTCTGATACCATGTAGAAATAGAGCCTTGATTCAAATAAGAAGCACGAGAAGTAGATCTTGCTACAGGATAATTCTCACAAGCATGCATAAGGAAAATAGAGAGAAGATAGAGAGACTAAATCACATGAAGAAGAGGTCAATATTGGAGTGTATCATCCCGTTGATTAATGACGAATAATAGTGTACATAAATAGTACATCCCTTGTTATATTTTTTACATTTAGCTAACATAACATTAGGATATTTAACTGAGAGAACAACAAGCACAACAATCAAACACAAGAGACAATGAACATGGTGCTTTTCCTTGGGGAAAACATAAATGGAGAAAACCTCGCAACTTCCTCAGAGATAGAGTCAGCACCAAAGTGAAACCCAAAAATAGTAAGATGATCTCCTGACAATAGTAACCTCTTTCTTCCTTGCCCCAATGTCTTTCTCCTCCTCAGCTATGTGCTACAACTGACTGTGAGTGAATGTGTGATAAATAGAGAGGCTAGCTATCTATTTATACTAATTCCTAACTTGAATAAACCCAACTAGGGCCAACTTCACTAGGTGAGTCTAACAACCCTAGTGCCCTGAAACTGTGGGGACTTTAACCCTTAGACAATAGGAGGGTTAACCACCTTGACTTGACATGACTTGTTTACATTATAGAAACTTCCCGATAGGAACATCGGGGCATGACATGACTCAAGTACATTAAAAATACATCCCAGAATAAACATCGGATTACAATACATAAGAAATACAAGTGAATACATTCCTAAGTTACAAATACATCAACACTCCCTCTTAACTAGGAGGGTATTCTCTCGACACAATTTATCAGCACAAGTCTTCTTCTCTATATCATCTAGATCATCATCAAGTGTTTGTCATATTCACCTTCAATTCATCTCTATCTTAAAGTCACCTTCATCTTCAAGTCATCTTCACCTGGATTTGGATCATCACTCGATCTGGATCATCATCACTGGATCTTGATCATCATCACTGGATCTGGATCATCTCTGGATCTGGATCATCCCTCAATTTGGATCATCTCTGCTGGATCATCAACACTGAATCTTCACAGGTTCTATCTCATGATTCTTCTCGTCACAGGAAGTTCTACAGAGCCATCCCTTTTTCATACTGGTTGTAGGCCTAGCCTCCATGTAGGTCTTCTTTAGCGCTTATATCTAACCCTAAGTCAGAATGGCCTGCCCAACACTTATATCTGATCATGTGGGAAATAATCCTATAATCATATCAGAAAGGCACGCCTAGCACTCACATCTGACCATGTGGGAACCAATCCCACAACCTTGTCAGAAAGGCCCAGCACTCACATTTGACACATGTGAGGAACCAATCCAACATACATGTTCAAAAAGGATCAGCACTTATATTTGACACATGCAAGGAACCAATCCAACATACATGTTCAAAAAGGATCTGCACTTACATTCGACACATGCGAGGAACCAATCCAACATGCATGTTCGAAAGGGCTCTGCACTTACATCCGACATATGCGAGGAACCAATCCAACGTGCATGTTTGAAAGGGATCTGCACTTACATCTGACACATGCAAGGAACCAATCCAACATGCATGTTCAAAAGGGCATGCACTCACATCTGATCAAGTAGGAACTAATCCTACAGTCATATCAGAATGGCCCCTAGTCCCGAATGTAAGTGCAGATCCTTTTTGAACATGTATGTTGGATTGGTTCCTTGCATGTGTCAAATATAAGTGTTGATCCTTTTTGAACATGTATGTTGGATTGGTTCCTCACATGTGTCAAATGCGAGGAACCAATCCAACATGCATGTTCGAAAGGGCTTTGCACTTACATCCGACACATGCGAGGAACCAATCCAACGTGCATGTTTGAAAGGGATCTACACTTACATCTGACACATGCAAGGAACCAATCCAACATGCATGTTCAAAAGGGCATGCACTCACATCTGATCAAGTAGGAACCAATCCTACAGTCATATCAGAATGGCCCCTAGTCCCAAACTGAGCTACTTGGTAACTGACCAGGTGCCTCCATTCCAAGAATGGAATTCAACGCTTACTTCTGATCATGTAGGAACCAATCATACAGTCACATTAGAATGGGTCAACACTCATATCTGACATGGAAGGAACCAATCCTCACCATGACAGAATGGCTCATCCCTTACATCTGACCATGGAAGGAACCAATCCTCTCACCATGTCAAAATGGCTCTGGGTCTCATCATTTCCCCTTGGAGGAAACCTCGATCTAGAGAACACCAATATTCTCCCTAAAGTACTCAAACTTCACCCTAGCCAATGGATTTGTCAACACATCAGCTATTTGTTTCTCCTTTGCAACATACTAGAGCTTCACTGCTCCCCTCTGCACCATATACCTGATATAGTGATACTTGATCTCAATATGCTTTGACTTGTCATGGAACATTGGATTCTCTGACAACTTCGCACAACTCTGGTTGTCACAATGTATACAAGTAGTATCCATCTAGAGATCAAATAAATCAGACAGTGGCTTCCTCATCCATACTACCTCACAACTAGCTGAACAAGTTGTGACATACTCTCCTTCAGTTGTACTTAGCACCACATAGGATTGCTTCCTACTAAACTAAGAGATCACACCTGATCCCATACTAAAGCAACACCTTAAAGTGCTCTTCCTATCGATGGCACATCAAGGACCCAATCAAGGACCCAATCATTTGACGATATATCATAGCATCAACTGCTTCTGATGAAGTATTACTCAATAGCTTCAGGTTTTATGCCATAGGTGTGATCATGGCCTTGCAGTCCATCATCCCGAACCTCTTCAGGATCTCTACTACATACTTCCCTTTTCTTAGGGAGATTCCATCTGCATTCTACCACACCTCCATGCCTAGAAAATAATGCATCATACACAAGTCCTTCATTTCAAACTCAGCAACAAGCTTTCTCTTTGTATCAGCAATCAACCCATCCATACCTGTTACAAATAGATCATCTACATACAGTAGGAGCATCACTAGGTTGCCATATTCAAGCTTGTAGTAAAGGTCTGAATCTGCTTTACTCTTGGTAAAGCCTAAACTGGATAGAAAGCTTTCATTTTGTCGTACCATGTCCTAGGTGCCTGTTTCAAACCGTACAGGGCTTTCTTCAATCTGCACACATGAGACTCCCTATCATGTGTCTCAAAACTGAGTGGTTGTTCTACATACACTTCCTCTTCCACTACACCATTCAAGAAAATAGTCTTAACATCCATTTGGTGTATCTTCCAGTTCATCACTGCAGCAAAAGAAAGTACCAATTTGATGGAAGCGTATTTGGCTATAGGTGCAAAGGTTTCTTCATAATCTATTCCTTCCTTCTGTGAGAAGCCACGAGCCACGAATCTTGCCTTATATTTCTCTATGCTACCATCTGCAGCATGCTTGATCTTGTAGATCCATTTGGAAGTTACAATTGACTTCCCTTCTGGTCTTGGGACAACATCCCAAACATCATTCTTCATGATCGATTGATACTCTTTGATCATAGCATCCGTCCATTCTTTCCATTATGTCACTTCTTCATAGTTGGAAGGTTCTTTATTGATAACATCACATAGTAAAGATACATATCCGAAGCAAGATCTGGTTCTCTTTTTTTCTCTGTGATTCTCTTCTAGAGCCCCATATCTTTCCACACCTTGGATACTTTATTGTACCCAAGTAGGTTTCCTGTTGTGAGGATTCTTCTCCTGAGGTGGATCTATAGGTCTTTATGGTTCTTCAAATTCTCGATCTTCTTCTTGATTTTCTTCATTCATGGTTGTATCATGAATTCTGGGTGCTTCTGCTTCTTCGGGATCTTCAGCAGGTCTCCTTCTGGATTTTTTGTAAGTTGAGTCTTCATCAAATGTTACATCCCTATTGATGTCAATCTTCTTGAATCATGGGAAGTATATTTTGTAAGCCTTCGAGCTTTCAGAGTATCCCACAAATATACCCTTATTTCCTAAAGGATCTAGTTTTGTTCTCTTCTCTTTTGGAATATGTATGTACATTGGACAGCCAAATATTCTGAGATGGATGACTTCTTGTTTCTTGCTGGAGAAGACTTCTTCAGGAGTCTTGTTCTTGACTACTCTGTGTGGAGTAGGGTTTTGTACATACACTGGTATTCTAGCAGCTTCTGCCCATAGATGCATAGGAAGATCTTGATCATGAAGCATTGCTCTTGCAACTTCCATGATAGTTCTATTATTCCTTTCTATAACCCCATTCTATTGTGGATTATAAGGAGTGGACAACTCTATCTTAATCCCTGATTCTTTGCATAAGTCTTTGAATTCATTTGATGTGAATTCTCCACCATTATCTAATCGAAAAGTATTGATCTTCTTTTCTCTGTGGTTCTCGATCAAGGCTTTGAATTCCTTGAACTTGCTGAACACTTCATCTTTGTCCTTCATGAAGTAAATCCATGTCTTCTTAGAAAAGTCATCAATGAAAGAAACATAGTATACATACCTGCTTAGTGAACTTGATGACATTGGTCCGCGTACATCGGAGTGGATGATTTCCAAGATTCCTTTTTCCTTACTCTCACTACTTGGAAATGTATTCTTTGTATTCTTTCCTTTTGCACATCCTTTGTAGACCCCTTCATGTTTTGCTTGAATTTCTGGAAGACCTTCAAGAGCTTTGCTTGCAAGGGGTAGTGCTCTGTAATGCACATGTGCAAGCCTTCTATGCCAAAGTTCATATGGCTCTATTGTGTCATGGACCATAACTTGTTCTGGATGCCCCTTCAGTTTGTATAAATCTCCTTCTTGTTCTCTAATCACTATTGCATCGTCAATAGTCATTCCTCTTGGCCACATGAGGACTTGGACATATACAAATGCAACCCTCATGTATTTTGCATCCAATGATGATATGGATAGAATATTCTTCTTTAGTCCTGGTACAAACAAGACCTCCTTCATTTTCATAGACTTTCTAGATTCTAGCTTGTAGGAGGATCCACCACTACCTTTTATGGAATATTGGTAGTCATCCCCAAGTTTCACCTTATGGGGTGAATTATGTTCAGATAGTTTCTCAAAGGATTCCTTGAAACCTGTCATGCGCTTGGAAAACCCATTGTCAATAAGCCAATCTTTTCTTCCATCAGTGACAGATCCCATGAGAGTGGAGATCAGAAAATATTCATCTTCACTTGAAGAGTCTTCACTTTCTTGTTTTACTCTCTTCCTGGGAGGATCATCATCCTCAATAGTGTGAGCATGATGTCTCCTTTTGGAGTTCTTCTTCTTTTTGGATCCATTCTTATTCATGGGAAAATTTCTAGCAAAGTGTCCTATTTCATCACATGTACAACATCTGAGTTCAGATGAACCTTTCTGATGAGAATGCTTACCTTGGTGATGATGCTTTTCCCTTCTTCGTTTCTTGAAGTGTACTATGAGAGATTGATCTTCACTTCCCATCTTTTCTTCTTGAGCTTCTATCCGAGCTTATTCTTGAGAACATTCTTCCCACAATATACTGAACTTAACTAACTTCTTATTAGAACAGATTCCTTGGATGAAAGAATCCCATGACCTAGGGAGGCCATTCAAAGTTTTCACCACAATTTCTACGTTCTCCACTTCTTCATCTACTACTTCCAGTTGTTCTTTGATCTAGGATACCCTTATGAAGTATGACTGGATGGTCTCCTCATTTTGGATCTTGACATTCTTCAATTGGTTCCTTAGAGTCATCTTCTGATTGATGTTCTTCCCTTCAAATAGTTTGGTTAGGGCATCAAATATGGATTTAGGTGTCTTGAGGGAGGAAACCTATGGAATGAGGTGATCCTTGATGGATTCTGTAATAATATTCTTTTCCATAACCAACTTCTTCTTATGTAAGGCCTTGGCCTCATCTCCCTCTGGAACATGGAACCTCCTCATGGATGTAGGAGTCGAACTTATTTTCTTCTAGGACTAGGGAGATCCTATACTTCCAGGCTCGGAAGTTATCATCTCCCTCGAGCTTTTCATCAAGCTTGGTGTGACGAGACATATTAATTAAGAACCTCAAATGGAATTACAAAATATTAAGATCTTACTAGGTCAAGATGTCGGATATGGATTTGGAGCTGATATCCTACAGTGCTAGTTCAGGATCAGATTAGGGTTTTGCTTTTTAAGAGTTCTGTCAAACCAAATGCTTTGAATTTGATCCCTAACTTCGATTTTGGGGAGGATATTAATCAAATCCTGGGCTCATTGAAAAATTTTACTTCTGTTAAAATCCCTAATTTTCGGTAGTAGTGTCGGGTCGAAAACTGAAAAACCTCAGAATTGGATTCTGCTTCGACAGAAAGACGCACCCTAGGGAGGAGAGTTATTCCACCGTACTTTTGCTGAAAAAATGTGGAGAGAGATCCAAAAAATAGGAAGTCCTAGTTCCCATAGCTACACAGTGTCTTCTTCTCAGGTTAGCTCTGATGCCATGTTAGATTTTTAACATCAAGCTAGCATAACATTAGGATCTTTAACTGAGAGAACAACAAGCACAGCAATCAAACACAAGAGACAATGAACATAGTGTTTTTCCTTGGGGAAACCATAAATAGAGAAAACCCCACAACTTTCTCAGAGATAGAATCAACACCAAAGTGAAACCCAAAAACAGTAAGATGATCTCCTTATAGCAGTAACCTCTTTCTTCCTTGCCCCAGTGTCTTTCTCTTCCTCAACTATGCACTACAACTGAGTGTGAGTGAGTGTGTGATAGATAGAGAGGCTAGCTCTCTATTTATACTAATTCCTGACTTGACTAAACCCAACTAGGGCTGACTTCACTAGGTGATTCTAATAACCCTAGTGCCCTGGAATTGTGGGGACTTTAACCCTTAGACAATAGGAGGGTTACCCATCTTGCCTTGACATGACTTGTTTACATCATAGAAACTTCCCAATAGGAACATCAGGGCATGACATGACTCAAGTACATTACAAATACTTCCTGAAATAAACATCGGGTTACAATACATAAGAAATACAAGTGAATACATTCTGAATTTACAATTACATCAACATCCCTCATAGGTAATTTCGAGTTACATAGGAGAAAACTCATCTATCTCAGAAAGCGTACTTACTAAATATGATAAACCCCATAGGTGGATATAGCACTTTCCTAATCAATCAAGGACCTCATGAACTATCTAAATCATGAGTGAATTTTCATGGATGATGGAAAAGAATGATAATTCTAGAATATGGAGAGAAAATCATGGAGAATGGGTTGGAAACAAAAGATAACAGTTTGCTACTTGACTAGATTTACCTTATCCACTGGAAATTTGGAATAAAGAAGTATAAATACAAAATATGAAGAAAGGCATAGTTACTAATTCAGGAAGTCAATAAAGTGGGCATGATCTAACCAGAATCAATATAATGGAGCTCCTAGGGTATATATGGAAACTATTGACCAAGTGGTGCAAGTGGATGCCAACTATCTAGGCTACTGGGTAGGAAATTATTTAGGAATGATTAAATATTTTATCCTAAGTTTGAAGTGGGTTTATAAATATCCCAACAAGATTTGTATACTTCCTTTTGATATATTTCCCCATTTCCATCCCATGAGTGAGGTATACATAGCTTTATAATATCATAAAGCAAACTCTTGAATGTAGCTATATCTTTAATAAGTGCTTGTATGTCGCCTTCAGTTATATTTACCACGATTTGATTCATAATCATCTATATGGCCATCTTAATTTATTAGGTTCTATTGATAGTTTATAAATCTTCTTATTTCTCTTTGCTTCTATTGTTTAAGTATTCAATTGTCTTCTCTACCTCCTTAGGAATCTCTCCCATCTCTTTTTCTACTCTTATCAATTCCTCTTGTGCTTCTCTAGCCATTTATAACTACACAAACCACATTACAATGATCCCACTTTTCCATGAATCATTGTGCTATTTTATCCCACAAATATTTTTTTCCCTTGTAGCTTAGTGATTTGAATTTTAAGATCATTTACCTCAGTTTCTACGTCCTCACTTTCATCTTGTTTTTTACTGACTTCACCTTCTAATTCCACAATTCCGGCATCCTTGTATCTCACCTTAGCTTCTAATTCTTTAACCCAACTATATTTTATATCTTATTGGTGAGTCAATGTGTCGTATTCCATTGCATCTATAACCTCCTGAACCGCAACTCTCTTTTCAGGCTCTCTTGTAGTATGTTTTGTCTCTCTTGCATGCCAACTTTCTTCTTGTATTTTGGGAGATTATGTCTGGAAATTGGGATCATGACCCAAGGAGGTATTTTGTAGATTCATAGAATATTTCTACATTTCCAATTCATTTATCTTATTTTGATACTACTTTGAGAATCCCTTGAATTTCATTCTACTCTAGTAGAAATAATCCTTTTCTTCTTATTCTTTAGTTAGCTCAAGAGTCTGGATCGGCTAACCAATAGGAATATTTACTTATTTCCTTATATGTGCTATCACAATATCATTCCTGTGTAAGACTGTTTTGGAACTAGAGGTGTATGTTAGATCTACCCCTAAGGACACAATTTTGTTCTCTATCTCTTTAATGATGACCATCTTAGCTTTGATTATTACTCTCTCAACTTTAAACAACTTCTCAAAGTCGTTTGAGACTGACCTCAACTTCCACTCTATGGAAGTTGAATGCACTTGTTCTTTCACACCATATCACTTTATTTACAAAAGAAGTCTGATTTGTATAGCTTACCAAATTGTTTGAAATCCACTTCATATTCAATATCCCTCCAATAAACAAATCTTGTTTTCATGGGAACTTTTGGATCTATTATTGAAATTATTAGGGTGTAATTCTTATGGTTTTCCATTATCAAGAACCTATTTTCTATAGGATCCACTTGATTTCTTATATATTTGACAAAATATATTGCACCCTTTTGAAGATTGAATTTAGATGGTCCTAGTGGTACAGAGGGTGATGGATGTATATGATGAGGTATCAAAAACTGCATAGAGGTGTATTTTTTTAATTTGATAGGTGATACATATTTTGTCATTCATGGCCTCTTCATTAGTTGATTTAGATCCTTGGGTATTTCATCACTATCATCCTTTTGGATCAGTTTGTGCTTTGCCTCCCCTCCTTCTTTACTAGGATTCTTATTTTGTGGTCCCTGCTCAACTCCATCAATTTCCACATTAGTTTGGAGATATTCACCTTGTTGTTTTTCTCATATATGTGCACCTATGGTTTTTTTTTCTTGTGCATTATTTTGGAATTCCACTACTGGTTCCCAACTTTCGAGATTGGCTATTCTCTCCCATTCTAGATTTGGGAAATAATTCTAAGGGAAGTTTTTGTTTGCTACTCTTAACTGAGAAACGACTAGAGGAGGACCTCATATGATCCATTCTTTGTTTTTTCTAAGTTGAGTTGCTTCAAGTATTCCTCTATGTACTATAGGGAATTCAATATGGTCACTTGTGAGGGCCCCAAATCCTTAGGTAAGAAAAACTCTTATGGTGATTGAAATGTCAGAAATGCATCTTATCAAAGATAAAACTCTTCCTTGTATACTAAATTATAAATATCATGGGTTTGAGGAATGCAGGAAGCTTGTGGGGATCATCTTCAAAACCCTAAACTCTTACTACAGTATGATCTTCATATAGAGACCAATCTCTCACCATCACGATAGGACTCATCTATAAATATTGTTGTTTTCTTGAAACATTATTGGAGGTGGAGTTCCATTTATCAAGGTATAGGTAATACGCATCACTTTGTTGGAAAATTATATGCAATTCGAATTTCTAGGCTTCCTCAAACTAAAGTATATCCATTCATATATAGGGATCTAGTTTCCACTTTCATCTTTTATTTTTAAGTTCAAAATTTTTAATGGTCAAAATTGTGATGTAAAACATGTAGAATAGCATATGCGAGTATGCTTTATAGCAGTTGTGTATATGTGTTTTATATGTGACTTACTCCACTGTAACCCGCGTATGACCCACATTGGGTTGAAAGCACAGTCGCGCATGCTGTGGACTTAGAAAAAATTAAAAAATGATGAAAATCAAAAGGAATTGATGGGTTCTAATGATTGATAATGGTCATTGGGAAGGTACAAAAAGGTTCTAGAATGAAGGGAGAGAGAGCACGAGGATATGGATCGAGAGGCAATGTGGGATGCCCCGACATTACATGCATTGCAATAATGTGGTTTTTTGAAATTATTCTACACTTCAAATATGAGGGCCAATGTTCACCTTCTAGAGACTCTTATCAGTTATTGGGACCATGACCCTTGTATTTTTTATCTACAAGGAGAGGTATTGGAAATTATGGTAGAGGATATGTATTTCATTACCGCGATTTCCCGCATAGGCATGCTGGTAAACCTTGAGGGAACTACTAGGGGTGGTGAACCTATGAGTGTACATTATTACATTAATACCTACTGTCCACCAGGTACACAGGAAAAAGGGACATTTGTCCCAATCCAAAAATAACAAGATTTCATTTACAAGTGGTGGTAAACACAGTGGCAAGGATCACTAGTTCTTATTCATTACACTTGGCCACTAAGAGTCATATGCAAGTTGCGGTGGAATGCATGCAGGGTACAGAGTTTGATTGATGCTCTGGTACAATCCTAATCATGAAAAAACAAATATCTGATTGCAAGAGAGGATGAAGGAAGAAATTTGGTTATGTAATAATTTTGGTGTTGTTGTTCTTCTTCGAGAGTTCCTTCTCTCCGCCCTGTAGTACCATTTCCACCACTTTCCCCCCTCCATCCTAGAATTACTAGATGGGGAGAGATATTTCTTTCTCAAGGTGGTGGAGGTGGGATACCAAATGTGTATGATGGAGATTTTTATCTTTGGTGGGATAGGAAAGTGATTTCTCTCAAACAATTCCCATTTTCCAGATTGGAATTTTGAGGATATAATGAAATCATCCTCCTGCCAGGGGAGGCATGGGAAGAGATAGGTATGTTTTATCTTTTTAAATTATTTTATTTTTATGAGTTTTATTCATAAAGTTATATATACATATGAATATGAACTTGACTGTTTTTAAACAGTTTATGTGAAGATATTGGACCTATGCGCCATGATGGGTATCCTAGAACATTTTTGCGGCTCATACCAAGTGGGAATGGGAGCATGCTATGGGTTATCAAGGGAAAGCTGTCTAAGCTAACCTGAGGTGTCCATGTGCTATAGATAGAGTGTATCCTGATTATAATGTAGGATTTTGTAGTAAGGGTTCTATCGACCTAGATACACCTTCTTAGAAGGGTAGCTAGGGTCGTTCTACATTATAGGGAGGTTGCAGAGGTAGCCATAGGTGACGAGCATAAGGAAGAGGTCTAGGTTTAGAAATATATGGATGATGATCCTATTTTTTGTATATTGATATAGTTATGATAGGATCTACAGATAAAAAACTTGATGAATCTATGGACATATTTTACACACACACACACACACACACACACATATATTACTGGTAATTTGCATGTGTTTCAAATGCATTTGTTATATTTATTTTACAAAGTGTGTGTTAAGTTCCATTCTAATATGTAATTCGCATAAGCATCAGTAATTGTATTTTGATTTCTTGAAATGTGATTAAATGAAATGTATTCAAAGTTTCTTTCAAGTAATCTTACATGCGAAAACTGACGTAACAAAGTAGGGTTTCGCACCTAATAATCTCATAACAACTCAATAACTACCATATATTTATCCACATTATTAGTAGCAAGACCCAACCAAGAACCACCCGAGAAAACTAATTGTCCTAAGGGTGAATAGATAACCCAAGCAACTGAAGCCAGGCTATAAGTATGGAGGCTAGAACCATCCGCAAAACCTACAAACCACTCAACTGAAATCTGTAACAACCAACAGAGTGTATAAGTAACACTAACCATATAACTATTGTACATAAAAATACATACAATAAAAATACAATAACAAGCACCATGCCTAAGCGTAGTACTTCTTTAGGTAGAGCCCATTTCTAGGCTTCGACAACTTATTTCCATCGTAATTAGTCAATTCATACACTCCCTTTTTCAAAACCTTTGACATGATGTAGGGATACAACCACATAGACTTGAATTTCCCTACCCCCAGGTGTTAGCTGGAATATATCACCTCCTGCAGACAGCAAGGTGTTCCACTGGTATGAATGGTTCAGATCCAGAACAAATAGAGGATAGAGGTTGAAGACTCTCCCTAGACACTATAGATATCTAGAATACAAGGCTTTGATAGTCCACCTGTGTACCTGCAATCAAGCTCAACACGAAACAGATCAAAGCAACCAGAATATGATATACTAATCTATGCTAGTGACTAAGGAATCTAGCAACATATATGCGAAATCACAATAAAAACAACATATGTGGGACAAAAATCAACTTGCATTAAAGAATATGAAGAAGTTTACAACCAAGCCTTAGTGTTGACATGCATCTCCATTAAGCCAGACATTCTCATCCCCAAAAGCTCCGACTCTAGCTCTCTATGTTCTCTCCAAATGATCTCGGGCCAATGATCAATCCAACAGCATAACAATACCTCAAGTGTTCTCTCCTCAACCATGGCTATGAGCTCTTTATAAGGATTTAATGGATATAGTAGGTTTAGAAATTAGTGGGTGAGGTGGCTTCTAAGATCCTAGGATGAGGGATCTCAAGCTCAACCAACCCACAACAATAGGGATAAAGTAGGACACGAGGCTTATCATCTAGAAGCCTCGAGAAACTTCTCTTTTCCCTTTTTTACCTAGGGTACCGCGTTTCTCCTTCTATGACAGAGTGGTTCTGGTAATAACCGCTTATGGACCAAGGACAATAAGCGGTGGCACCGCTTATGGGCAACAGATGATGGGCAGTGCGAATAGGGGTACCGCTCCTGGATAAAGGGGCATGCGTGGTTCTAGGAATTTGTATGAAATATTGATGAAAAACCATTTAGTTTCCACTCCAAAATTTGGGATTCAGGGAAAGTAGGTATGTCAAATGTCTTATCACATGATGGTGACAGGATTTTGGTATAACAAGATGCCCCCCAAAGCATGAGTCTTAGAGTGATACGATAAACAAGAGCTTTGAGAACAAGTCATTGCCACAAGATGAAAATGTCAGCTCGATCGAAACATGTTGTCAAGTAGGAATCTATAGTACATCAGTATTTTGACTCATAGACACAAGTAACCAAACTCATGGCTACAAACAAATACAGGGCAGATCCAGGAGAGGAATAAACAAGCATGGCTACAGAAATATAGCGTAGATCCATGTGATAGAGGACTCAAACTTGGACATAGCTACCAGACATACAACATAGATCTATGTCATACTAATGCAAATTTGAGCATAGCCACGACCATACAAATGTGGATCCATGCTAGATGTACAAAAGTCCATCGCATCCTGGGGAAAAAGCAATGAGTGCTTTAAACAAATACCCAGGGTCTTCGTCTCATCTTCCACAAAGTACGATTCTATCCATGTGATTACAATGATCTAAATTCGAACATGGTAGAAACCACTTGATTACCGGCCAATGATGTGAACCGTTAATAAGTGCGAGGGAGATCACCATTAATGTCAATGATTCTCAAGGTACCCTAGTACAACCTACTGAGTGTGAATAGGTGTCCTAATGTCGAACACCCAGTCAATTCTATCGATCAAAGGTCAATGATGTGAACCTATGTCGAGAGCGAGAGAAACTGTCATTAAGGAATACAGATCTCAAGGTACTAAATATTGTTTCTAAGACTATTTCCCGGATGATGAGTTGATGTCAACAGGAAAAGTCTCATCGAAAGAGGGCCATGATGAGTCCCACATCGACGACACGAAACTCAAAACATAGTTCTAGAATGATGTGAATGTAGTAACCATATGGCTAACTCAAATATACTGACACAAAGACTGTGTAGACTGTAGAGGTAAAACTTCTTCAGATCTCCTTTGAACATTGGGCGGCATGACAAAAAGACTTGGTAGCATGACTGAACGGGATAGACACACAATGCGACAGTGGACAATGCATTCTTTTGAAAGACTCAAAGGATTGACATGACTCATGAAAGTGGATCGTCATGGAGATCAGCTAAATACCCAATTCATTGACATAATTGTGCAGACAAGTGCCACGTTCAAAGGTAATGACAAACAACTGCCATTATTTACAAAACAATTCCCTTCCCATTTCCCCCATCATGATTGATGAGTGCCTCTTTTCGATTTTATGAGTTCAAAGAGGGTAACAAACACTTGATATAGCTTGTCAGAAGACAAGTCCAGACTCATATGTTTTACGAACCTAAGAGAGGAGGGGTTTGTTCCCAAAATGGGTCTCTCAATGTTTAATTTAATGAGTCCACTGAAAGAAAACTCAGTATCATTCATGTCTAGAGATTCTGAACGAATACGGAAGAAGACTCCAAGGGGGTCCTTTTTTGTATGATTTAGTCTCTAAGGCCTAAAAAGGTGTAAAATCATACCTTAGAGAACTCTTCCATTCATGATTGGCTGGAGTGATCCTTTTTCGTAAATAGTCTGATCTGAACCAAAAAAGAGATAACCTACCATCAGACGAATGACTCTTCAAATATTTTAACGAGCGTGAAGAAGACAAGATCACTCGATGATCTTTTCATAGTTAGGGAGCCTGAAAAGGGTTTAAAGAAGACTCCATTAACCTTTTTCATGTTTGAATCCAAAGCATGAAAAATTAATAAACTAAGCTCAAACCACTTTTCATGTTTTAACTAGAGCACGAAAAATGAAAAGTAAGCTCAACACCATCTTACTATTTTTAATGAGCTCAAAGATCAATTAAAAGAATGCTCAAGGATTGGTTTCATTTTTACGCAAGCTCGAAACCAATGGGTAAACTATGCTTGAAAAATCCCATTAACATGATATATAGAGGTTGGAATCTTTCCTGCATCATGATTCTAGTGAAGCTTACCCCTAGCATGATTGCTAGCAGCTCAACATGCCCCCAAGCTTCGTTTCATTTAACGCTGATTCTTTTTCCATACCCAACCTAAAAACCTGGTTGCTAATGTGAAAATGTTCACCAGTTGGGTAGGAAGAACGAGAATTGGGCAGGTGAAAAGAAGGTTCAAGTTCTAACACTAAAGTGAAGACTCGACTCAAGGGAAGGGGATCTGTTTCATTTTTATGCAAGCTTGTAATAGAAGCTAACTATGCTTGGAACATGGTTTCATTTTTATGCAAGCTTGAAACCAAAAGGTAAACTATGCTTAAGGAGTGGTTTTTTTTTTTAACGAGCTTGGAACCACAAGGTAAACAATGCTCTAGACATGGTTTCATTTTTATGCAAGCTTGAAACCAAAAGCATAAACTATGCTTAAGGAGTGGTTTTATTTTTTAACGAGCTTGAAACCACAGGATAAACTATGCTCTAAAACCTCCTCCTACCGAACAAGATATCCAGAGGTTGGCAGGTTGGCCCAATTTCATAAAAGCTAGCCACTTAACTCCATTATGATGTCCATAGACTATAGCCATGCCCCCCCATTTTACCTATGATGGGAAGAAGCTAACTAGAAGAAGGGGAAGGAACCACAAGAACATGTGGCACATTCAGGTCAATCTGATAACTAGGAGTAATGCAATGGTCAGGTGTAACAAAGGAAAGCTGATCGATGGTCACAATATTCCCATCATGGGGAAAAAGCTGATCGATGGTCACAATATTCCCATCATGGGGAAAATGCATAACTCTAAAGAGTGTGGACACAACAACCTTCATGGCATAAACATAATCATGTTCAAGGATCATATTGAAATCTAAAGGACCTTGGACCACCATAACATCAATACATACAATTTTCCCTCCTAATGTAATAGGTAAATGAGGAAGGATCCCTAAAGGTGTAGTAGGCCTTCGATTAAAATCCAGTATCTGATCGACAGCTGGCACAAGCTGAGGTGAACCTAAAGCTTGCTAAGCAGTTGAGGATAGAATACTAACAGAAGCCCCTTCGTCAACATTAGTGTGAAGTATCTACCTAGCAGTAACATTCACAACTATCTGGAAAGGAACACTCGAATGAAGACGAGAATCTGTTAGGTTACTCTAGTCAAAGGAAATAACCTCATTAATTGTAGAGGGTTCTGTCGAAACAGACAAAATTTCCTCTTGTCGAGAAAAATCAGAACGAAGCATAAAAACTTTAGCAGGTTTTGGTTCATTCTCTACTGGAAGAGAATAACAAGACCAAGATTTGGTCAAAGAGACTACTTCAGCCTTAACACTCTCTAATGAAAGAGTGGGATCAGGTGGAAATGACACCGACTCGACCACTTTAAATTCACTCTCCAAAGGAAGAGTTGGATCAATTATAGATAAATTCGAATCGACCACTTGGTCAACCACTGGGGGATCGAGGGATAACTTACTATCACTTGTTGGAATCACTTGTTTATGATCAGTAATATTTTCCAACCAACGTGAAGCTTCATCCATGCTTGGACAAAGAAAAGTACAATGTATACCCTTGCATATCAAACAAGGATACAAGACTTTACCCTTACAACCTTTTACCAATGGGTCACTGGTTGAGGGAGTATTATCAACATGATGATCATAGGTTGATGACACAGACAGTTTGGACCTTTTAGACCACTGTTCTTGTACATGGGTGAGACTGGGACACTCCTTAAGAATGTGGCCCCCCTTGCAAAGATTACAAGGGAACTTGGGTTTTCTAGGTGTTCTCTTAGAATGAGCACCATCAAGAGAAGATGGTTGTTACTTTTTCTCTTTCTTATCCTTCTTCTTTTCACCCTTCCCTTTTTTCTTCTTCTTATCCACTTAACTACTAACCGTAGAGCTTTGGTCAAGTGAAGAAGAAGAAAGATATTGAGCCACAACTGGTGAATAAGGAAGGGGATTAGGTTGAGGTCGAACCTCTCATGGAGGAGAGGTGACATTTGAAACATTAGGTGTAACAAGAATTACTAGATTAAACAGCCAGACCGGTAATCCTATAGTTAATCCAGGAAGATTTAGAGTGGCAATAAAGGGTGGACCAATACCTTCACTTGGAGGGAATACAAAAGGTACACCTTGGAAAGAGACTTCTTGAGTGGTAGTCCCAGATGAGTATGCCATCTCTAAACTCTCTAATAACCCCCTAGCTACCACGCACAAGCAAGTACTACTCAAACTAAAAGCAACAAGCAAACATGTGAAAGGAGTGGATAAGAGTCAGGAATCTCATAGGACAGGCCAAAAGGATAAATCAGATGGTTTGAGGATTCCTAAAAGGGTCTCCTGATATACGCAACGTATGAGGGAGCTCAAATCGGTAGTAGTGATGTCTAATGCATAACCGTACACAAGGGGCCTTCCGATATACAATCGAGTACGTGAAGTACCTTTCTATATACTTCAAGGGTACGTGAAAGGCCGTTCAATATACCGATGGTACGTGGAAGAACCGCATGAGTCTCGAGATGTAATGCTGACAAATAATGACAGCTCCTATGTTTTACGATGCCCGAACATGTCTCTAACCTATCACTCAAATTGCTAAAAGTTTTAACCTAGTACTACCGTTAATTTTATCTTGTGCATTTAGGTGGAACCATGGAGTGAAAACTTGAATTTAAAGAAGATGCATACTGATCTATATGATAGTGCTGTTGGAATATATTAAACCCACTCACAACTTAGAATAAAATAATTTATCATTATTTGATTAATTATTCACCCTCTAGCTTAATTAGTTGGCATCCACTTGCACCTTAAAGTCAATACATGCTATCTATATCCTAGGAATGATTTATTTCCAGTTTTGGGTTGATCTTGACCACCTTTTGACCATCCAAAATTAGTATACAGGACTTTACAGCAGATTCTACTTTATTCTGCTTTTTCTACTTTTCCTATTTTTCTATGGATAAGACAAAAGCTAGTCAACTAGGAAACTGGGAGCTTTTGTTTCCAACCCATCCCCCATTAGTTTTTCTCCATTTTCTAGGATTAGCATGTTTTTTCCATCTCCTTAACAACTCACTCATGTTTTTTCCAACTCGTGAGGTCCTTGATAGATGTGGGAAGTGCTTTAGCCACCTATGGGGGTTTGCTATATTTTGGTAAGTCATCCTTTTTGAGCTTTATGAGTTGTTTCCATACAATTTGATTTTCCTATGAGGTATGTACTATTTATGTACAATATTATTCATCATTATTCAATGGAAGGATACACACCAATATTCATCTCTCCATTCATGTGATTCAATCTCTTTTCTTCTCTCTATTTTTCCTGTGTATGCTTGTGAGAATTCTTAGTAGGAAGATCTATTTCCTGTGCTTCTTCTTAGCATCATTGCACATACCATTTATCTATTATTTCTACATGGTATCAGAGCAGTAGGTTGATCAAGTTATGCAGAGTTGAGGAGCACATCCAGTCTCCTATCCCTCTTTGAAGAAGAGCTTGCCTAGCTTACAAGATTTTCTCCTAGTTTGTTTTGCAGGTTACAGAGAGTATGGATTCAAAATTTCCTTTACTATCTCCTTTCAACTATTTTGATTGGAAGCCAAATATGAGTGCATACTTGAAGAGGCAATGTCTCTTTGATGTCTCCATTGGTGCATTGAGTGAACCTGAGTCTTATGAAGAGAAGATTTATTGGCTAAATAATTGTGATAGAGCTTATGGAATTATGTGTTTGGAAATGTCTCCAAATATATATCATCTCATAGATTCTACTGAATTTCCATTTGAGCTTTGGAAAATTTTGGACAAAGTTTTTGGTTTGCAAGAAATTGAAGATGAAGCATGGAGAAAACCTAGCATCTCCTCTTGTTCTCTTTCTCAAGATTTCTTGGCCTCTACATTCTCTGATGATTTTGATCATGATGAATAAGTTTCTCATACAGTTCATGTTGCTGCTGCCCTCTTTCATTTGAATGCTTCCTCCTTCAATGAAGAAGCAAATATTGATGAGCCATCTTTTTCTGTGTCTCTTGAAGGTGATTTTTATTCTTGTGAAACTATTGATGAAAAAGAAGTAACATATGGAGCTGATGCTGATATTTATTATGATCCTATAACCCATTCATTGTTCTATAAATCTCCTATCTTAGATTCTAAGATCTATGTGCCAGATTCTTCACACTTTTTGCATACCTCTCTCATTGATGGTGCGCAACCTAGTGACTTCCAAGATGTTTGCTTAGCCACATCAATCCTTCTTTGTGTCATACCCCTTACCTTAATTGATCTCATGTGCTTCAGCATATCCTCCTTTGTTCTTGGCATAAATACTTAGATCCTTCTTGAATATTTTGAACATCTCCTTATATCCTCCTTTCATACAAAGGATTCATTACTAGTGTATTCCCATGAGTCTATTGATATGCTTATATGTGATCCTTTGGATTATGATTTAGAAGCATATTTGTAGGTTGATACACATATAATACCACCATCCATACCATCTACCATACCTCTGAATAATCCTAAGACTATACAAATCCCTAGTTCACTAGTTGATTCCTCATTGGTCTCCCATGCAGTGATATTTATCTTACATGATTTGAAGTCTTTCCTAACTTTCAGTGGCTGGTTATCCATGACCTTAGTCATATGTGGACTGATATTAAACATTTTTGGATCTTTTCTAAACACTTATAGTTCAGATCTTATGCCCATCCATTATTCAGATTTTTACACCTATCAGTTTTCCCCAGTTGCTCATAATTTTCCTAGTCTAGCCCTATATCCTCATGGAGCCACTGAATCCTTTGTCTTTGCTGTTCCATATGCTAATGTTTCTGATATATCATATTTTTATCAGCCTCATATCAGATCTATACAGGTGCTACAGCAGATTGGAATATTGACATGTGATTCACATCACAATTTTGTAGCTATTCACGGAATTGGGTGTGAAATAAATTGTCTTAAATTTTGTACTCTTTGGGAAGGAGTATGCACAGATCTCTTTTCTATTTCAGATTATGTTTGCAGATCAGAATTTTACAACAGCAAGAAGCATTCAGATAATGCTCCTACTTCATCAGATGATGAGATACAAGGAGTCTCTCCTCTTCCTTCTTGCAGGTTCTACACTCCAGCACATGATCATGGATTTCATGATTTCTTCAACAAGTCTTCCATCCAGAAGCAGTTCACTCAGCTGATTCAAGTGAAGATAAGAATATGTTGAAGACATATTATTTCAAAATTTTGTTCCTTGTCCTTTCTCGAGGGAGGATTTTCCCCATGTGGTTTTGCCTCTTTCCTCACTTTTTTGGACATAATAATTGTTAAAGGGTGACCATAGCCTTGTTGCTGGGCCCTATATGGATCTATATTTTTTGTCATACCATCATAAATTTAGACTTATAGGGGGGTGTTGGAATATATTAAACCCACTCACAACTTAGGATAAAATAATTAATCATTATTTGATTAATTATTCACCCACTAGCTTAATTAGTTGGCATCCACTTGCACCTTAAAGTCAATAAATGCCATCTAAATCCTAGAAATAATTTATTTCCAATTTTGGGTTGATCTTGACCACCTTTTGACCATCCAGAATTAGTATACAGGACTTTACAGCAGATTCTACTTTATTCTGCTTTTTCTGTTTTTCTTGCTTTTCTATGGATAAGATAAAAGCTAGTCAACTAGGAAACTGGGAGCTTTTGTTTCCAACCCATTCTCCATTATTTTTTCTCCATTTTCTAGGATTAGCATGTTTTCTCCATCTCCTTAACAGCTCACTCATTCTTTTTCCAACTCGTGATGTCCTTGATAGATTTGGGAAGTGCTTCAGCCACCTATGGGGGTTTGCTATATTTTGGTAAGTTAGCCTTTTGAGCTTTATGAGGTGTTTCCATACAATTTGATTTTCCTATGAGGGATGTACTGTTTTTGTACACTATTATTCATCATTATTCAATGAAAGGATACACACAAATATTTATCTCTTCATTCATGTGATTCATTCTCTTTTCTTCTCTTTATTTTTCCTATGTATGCTTGTGAGAATTCTTAGTAGCAATATCTATTTCCTGTGCTTCTTCTTAGCATAATTGCACATAGCATTGATCTATCATTTCTACAAGTGCAATTTTTCCTCTTCAATGAAATTCTACCTAAGAGAGGGAGAGAGATTTACTTTTCTTCCAAAAATGCACACCCAAATACAAATGAAATTCTATCTTTTCAAATGAAAAGTGAAATATCAATCCACCGCAAACAATCTTCAAAGCAAATAAGAAAGAGATCTAGAGAACATATAACATAAATCAAAATGTTTCCTATCTTTTCATGCTTGAAAAAGATGCATAAAAACTCAATGGAAAGATGATTTCACTAACGTTTCCAAACAAATCTAACTCTAATGCATGCAAAGCTAAAAATAGATATTTCTTCTCGATGAAAGTAAGATCTAGAATTTCAAACAATCATGCATAAAACAAGAAGAAAATTGATTAACATGCTTGCTAATAAAGCAAAAGAGAGAGAAAACTAAAACTTCTCTTTGAAACAGACAAGAAAATGAAGAACCAATCTTTCCTACCAAGCACTGAAAAAATCAGCATGCAAAAGGAAACAAGAATCACCCAAGCAAAGAAAGACTCAAAACAACATGGATCACTCATGCATTCCAAGTCCAAAACAAACCAAAACCTACTCATGAAAATTAAATGTATATTTTCCAATTCCAATGAATAATATCCACAGAAAAGAGCAAGAGGTTTCAAGCAAAGAAAATAATGTAGAATCTAATGCAAGAAACACAAACTCTCTTTGAATGCAGAAAGAATACAACCATCAAAGCGACTACAGAATACACTTCATTTTCATCAAAAAGTAAGCCAAAAACACACCAAAAATCAAAATACAGAGTCTGGAACAAGGCCTACCTGGCACTGCGCAGATGAAGCTACTGACAGGCAGTTTTGAGACATAACTGCTCCTTGCTCACTGGATTCAGGCGGTGGCACCCCATATTGCTAACTAGACACAGGTGGTGGCACCGCTCCTTGCCAACAGAACATGTGCGATTCCCTGTAAAAATACAAAACACAAGGAGAATGAAAGATCAAGTCAGAAAAAGACCAGATCAAGGAAAATACTATTGAATTGAGTATGGAAACAGAGCATAAAAGACCGAAATAGATTTGAACAAATATGGAAGTTTCAAACCAAAACAGAGTTAGTCAAAGAGTATATCTGACTGAAGAGAGTTGAAGAAAATGGAGCCTGGATTTAGACAAGAGTTGCAAACTGAGGAAGATCAGAACAACTGATATACTAATCCCCAACAGAGTCGCCAGATTTGTTAGCTAGAATGTTTAACCTCTTGCAGACAGCAAGGTGTTCCACTGGTCTGAATGGTTCAGATTCAGAACAAATAGAGGACAAAGGTTGAAGACTCTCCCTAGACATTGTATATATCTGGAATACAAGGCTTTGATAGTCCACCTGTGTACCTGCAATCAAGCTCAACACGAAACAGATCAAAGCAACCAGAATATGATCTACTAATCTATTCTAGTGACTAAGGAATCTAGCAACATATATGCAAAATCACAACAACAACAACATATGTGGGACAGAAATCAACTTGCATTAAACAATATGAAGAAGTTTACAACCAACCCTTAGTGTTGACATGCATCTCCATGAAACCATACATTCTCATACCCAAAAGCTCTGACTCTAGCTCTCTATGCTCTCTCCAAATGATCTTGGGAAAATGATCAATCCAACAGCATAACAATACCTCAAGTGTTCTCTCCTCAACCATAACTATGAGATCTTATTTATAAGGCTTTAATGGATAGAGTAGGTTGAGAAATTAGTGGGTGCGATGGCTTCTAATATCCTAGGATGAGCGATCTCGAGCTCAACCAACCCACAATAGTAGGGATAAGGTAGGACATGAGGCTTATCATCTAGAATCCTCAAGAAACTTCTCTTTTTCTCTTTTTACCTAAGGTACCGCATTTCTCCTTCTATGACAAAGAAATTCTGGTAATAACCGCTTATGGACCAAGCACAATAAGCGACGGCACTGCTTATGGGCAACAGATTATGAGCGGTGCGAATAGGGGTACCGCTCCTAGATAAAGGGGCATGCGCGGTGCTGGGAATTTGTATGAAATATTGATGAAAAACCATTTAGTTTCCACTCTAGAAGTTGGGATTCAGGGCAAGTAGGTATGTCAAATGTCTTATCACATGATGGTGACAGGATTTTGGTATAACACCAAGGGCTCCTTGTCTTCAACCCAGAGTAAAATGAGTTCCCCTTCAGAGAAAACTCTCGTCTTTACTGCTTTGTCATATTGGTTTTTTAGCCTATTCTTATGAGCTTCCTTTTCCGTCAACACATCTCTCCGTCATTCATATATATTTTCTAAGTAAATCAAATGTTCTTCTATTCCATAGTGTCAGAAAGTACATGAATAGATACCTTAAGAGATGGAATCTCCCATTCGATCAGTGTGACTATTTCCACCCCATGCACAAGTTGGAAAGATGAAAAACCAATAGAAGTCTTGAAATTAGTGTTGGAAGGGGGTTTTTGGATAAGGTATTTGTGCAACATCATGGATGCTGTGCAAGATCAAATACCGTACGCAAGTGGAATATGGTGTGCAAGACGAAGAATAGAATATTTTATATATTTTATGTCATCTTTTGTAGTTTTGGACCATATTTTGTGGATATTGGTCATTATTTTGTAGAATCAGTTAAGATATAGTTAGGAAGTTGTCTAAGTGGACCTTGAATGTAAAGGAGCAAGCCTTTAAGTAGATGTTGAATTGTAAGTGTTAGGATAATTTTATCATTTTTTGGTGGAAAGTGCTTTTTGGAAAACTCTTGTTGATCTATGAACTGTTTTGGAGAATTTGTGAATTTGTGTAGAAGTAATATGACACGAAAGAAGTTGAGTTGAATCATTGTGTTCTTTTTTGTTTTCCCATTTTACTATTTTCTGTGCCTCAATTATGAATGCAATGTGTATATATGACATGGATCTATAAATGATGTGATGTTTCCCAACTTTAAGTGATGTTATTATGCCAGATCTATTTACACATTGCCATGCTATGGAAGTTATGATATAATGATGTGATCTATTTAATAATTAATGAATGTGTGAATGATCAGATATGTTAATGTTGCACTAAGTTGGTAAGTAGATGCACATTGTCCTCTCTCATTCTACAGAAACTTGGTTTCGTCAGCTCTTCCTCGAACATCTCGAGTGAGACTTCATCTGCTCTACGGGTTTTTGATGACAGGGTAAAACCTGTCTGGTCTGGTTCTCAAGGAGATCTTGGTGGCTTGGGTGTCAATAGAATTGGAACCCCTGTTGATTGGTTTTGTTGACTCATTTGGTGTCAACAATTAGTCCGGTATGCCCAAAGTGCAGGATATAGCATGATGTGCCAATTTGACTGTCTTGCGTTAATGGTACATTTTAGAATGGTTTTCAAGGTTTTTCTAATTGCCTCTACTTGTCCATTTTATTGAGGGTAGAAGGAAGATGAATGATCTTTCCTAAACCCTTGCATAGTAGTCAACTTGGTCAGCACACTATTCTAAAAGTAACTGCCATGGTCAATGACTTGATCTGCTTTGGTATCCCTAAATGAGTAATGATTTGGTTAAATACAAAGTAAGTTGCCATTTCATCGTATTCTTTGAAGGTAGGAATTTCCTCTGCCCACTTTGTGAATCCGTCTACCAAGACAATGATGTATTTGTGCCCCCTAGTAGAAACTGGGTTGCACATCACATAATCCACCCCCCACTTAGTGAAGGGTCCCACCGCAATCAGGGAAAACAATGGAGCAGGATGCGACTGCATTTTTCTTTTATAGAGCTAACATGGCTGATAACACTTCATAGCCTCCACACAATCTTTGAATATCATGTGACAGAAATAACCGGTTTGTAAAATGTTCTGGGTCGTTGCTATCCAAGATAAATCGCCCCTACATGCTCCACTATGGGAATCATTTAGGACACGTTCAACCTCCTCATGGGTGAGGAACCAACACAAAATTGAATCTACCCCTCTTTGATATTAAGTATCAACAATTAGTAGGTAGTTTTTCACATTCACACACAAATTTCTTCACTCTTCCTACGAGAAGGAAGCATGACACTTCAAATTATAGAGATACATAAGGATATCTCCATACTAGGGACTAGAGGTGGAAATTAGAAAGATATACTCATCTGGGAATGAGTCATATTCCACCACTACATTCTCTTCTGTAGGAAATTCTGAGGTTAGCACTGCAAAAACTAAGGATTTTTTGGATTAAGAAGACTGGAAATTCACATATTTAATTTTTCCCCAATTATGCGTCAGGACAAAACATACTGTAAAAGGATTTACATCTTCCACAACTATACTTGTCCTCAGTAAAATGTAGTGATGCAACCTATGAACGTCGTCCACCAGATTACTCTAAATATTTTATATTATATCTGGTTGTATCAGACTCTACTATTGTGGTAGTATTGGTTGAGGAGGATGACAAGCTCCAAGAGCATGTTGTCTATTATCTCAATTGTGCATTAGCTGGTCCGGGATTGGATACTCCCATGTCAAGAAATTAGCATTAACAACTGTCTATGAACCATAATTATTTAAAAGTGTATAAATGTTGGCGAATATTACCAATTCTAAAAATCCAACTATAAAATGTTTGGCGATATTTTTCAAAAAATACTTTAATTTCCAAGGATTTATATCATTTATATAATAATTTGGTGATTTTTAGGGTGAAAACATTTTACCCCATCAAAATTGGGCGAAACAGGGCTTCAAAAATTGCAAAATGGCGAATATGTTTTTGGAGAAAAACATGGAAAAATAGCCCGTGGGCTAAATTTTGCCCCTAAAATTATCCTTGGTATGGTTCCTTAAAATCATCCCTGGTGGACGTAATAGAGCAGCCAACATTAAATCATTTTTTAATGCCTTGAATGTAAGTTGTGCAGTTTCATCCCATAGAAATGAGGTGTCCTGCTTAAGCAACATGAAACCCTTAGTTATCTTAGCATAATTGACTATAAAATGCCAAAGAAAGTTAGATTTTCCTTGCATGCTCTGAAGTTTCCTAATGGAATGAGGAGGAGGGAGATTTACAATAGCCTCAAATTTCAAAGGATCCCCTAGAATTCCTTTGTTTGACATGATAAACCCTATTATCCTCATCGACTCGACGTAGAAAACACACTTGTTGGAATTCAAGTGTATCTTATAATGTCTACATCGTTCAAAAGTCAAGCAAAGGTGATTTGGATGGTCCCTCCTCTTGCGAGAATGAGCAAGAAGATCATCCAAGTATGGATTGACAATATTCTTAATGTCATGGAAGGAAAAGTTCATTTCCTCCTGAAAGGTAGCTCTGAAATTTTTCAAACCGAAGGACATTTTCTTGTACACAAAGGTACCCCAAGGAAAAATAAAAGTCATTTTTTGTTGGTCTTCAGGATTGATTTAGATTTAATTATAGCCATAAAAGACATCCATAAATGAAAATACTTTTTTACCTACAAAAGCATCAATGATCTGATCAATGAAAGGTGTCGGATAAGTTTTCCTTGGGACATGCTTTATTTAGGTCAGGGAAATCAGCGCACATGTGTATGTTCCCTTGTTTTTTATCAATAGGAACGTGATTGGACACCCATTCCATTAGAGAAATTGGGTAAATAAACCATTATTTCAGCAACTTCTCCACCTCAGCCTTAACGACTTCCACTTTTCATGTATTTATAGGTGAAATCTTTTGTCAAACATGTTTAGCATTGGGGAAAGTCTGTATTTCATGTTCTACAATAGATGTATCTCTGCCTAGAATCTCCTCATATGACCAAGAAAACACATCGTGAAATTCCTTAAAAAAGGAAGTATATATAGCAATCTCCTCCAGAGAGAAGTTTGCACCAATATGCACATGTTCAACGATGTTGGGGTTTCAAAAGATGTTGATTGGAATGGTAACAAAGATATTTGTCATATCCCCCTCAACAAATATTCCCTCCTTTGGTAAAGGATTAATCGGTGAATCAACGCCCCCGGCTAGTATCACATGGCACTCTTGATTTTCAATTCTGCTCAACTATGGAAGAAAGTAGGACTTGCGGTGAAGGGCTTCACAGATATTATCCCTCCCACTCATAGATTCCAAAATGGATTCATCTGAAGGAAAAACCATGTTTAAAGAGTCATATCAATATAAATATTTCTCCACCCAAATGGAAATATAAGCTTCTTTTGACTCTTCTGAGACTGTAGAAGGAGTTGCAATATAATCAACAGTGGCCTCAATAATATCTTGATAAGCCACTTCCACTACAGGTAAGGGAACTTGAGGTTCATGATAGGAAGGAAGGACATAAGGGATAGAACCTAGATAGTTAATAGGGGATAGGATATCACATCTGCCCATCAAAGATGCATACATTCCAGCCCTAAAGCTCTCATTAGTTGGTTTGGTCTGATCAATCAAATGTATTGTGGACACATTAATCTCCAAATGGCCCATCCAAGTGAAATGAAGTCAGTCAACAATAACCAACTTCCCTTCGTGTGGAAACAATACCTCTCAAAGAAATACCGAGGTGATTGCACACATGGTGTTATAGATGATTTTACCACACATGGTTCATCACATATTTATGGCCTTCCTTGTCCCTTTGTAGACTCTTTAAACCCCATGGAATGATATTATACTTTGATGTTTCCAAGTTGATCCCTAAAAACCCCTATTTATTGTTGTACATGACTTTTAAACCCATACCTGCGTGTACACGTGACTTTTGACCTCAAACCCACGTACATTGGAATGTGTGCATAAAGACAAATAGTTTTGGATTTTTCCTTGGATGAGTCAGAACATATTGACTCTTGGCCTTCCATATTCCTTGAGATCACTCAGATTCGACCCTCCATTACCCCTTTGGAGTGTTTTATAAGGAACCCCTTGGATACATTGAACGGGGGGAATTGAAGAGCAACAAAACTACAGTCCATTGTTGTCGTAGTTTACATATACTTGATTATGCATCCCTTTGTCCCTTTCGAGCACTTTTTGTTCTTCTGAATCTTTTCTTTGCATGTGAGCTTTCTATCGAGAGATGGAGGATTGAGGTGGTAGAGGCCTAGGTGGAGAAATCGGTTTCTTCAGTTCGTAGACGTGCCAACAGAGGTTGTCACTTGTGTAATCTCTGATTTGATTAATAGAAATATCGTTTCCTTTCCGATAATGTGCATTTGAATATGAATATTGAATCCATGGATATGTTTAATTTCTTAAACATTGTTGATTATATATTCTAGAGTATATCTAACACCATATTATATAGCATGCTTGTCTTGATTGCTATTGTTGAGAGAAAATTGTTAGTGCAAGCGGGATTGGAAAAATCTCAATGGGGATCTACTTCAACCATCTAGAATAAGGTACAATTCGAGGTTCCCATTGAGATTTTTCCAATCCCTCTTGTGCTAACAATTTTCTCTAAACAACAACAAACAAGACAAGGTCCCTGTTGAGCTTTTTCCAATCCCACTTGCGCTAACAATTTTCTCTCAACAATAGAAAACAAGACAAGCATGCTATATAATATGGTGTTAAATCTACTCTATCATATATAATCAACAATTTATAAGCAATTAAACATATCCATGGATTCAATATTCATATTCAAATCCACATTATCGAACAGGAAAATATATTTCTATTAATCAAATAAGAGATTACACAAGTGACAACCTTTGTCGGCATGTCAACAAACCGAAGAAATGGAGTCCTCCACCTAGGCCTCCACCACCTCAATCCTCCATCTCTGGATATAAAGCTCACAAGAAAAGGCAAGCTTGGGAAGAAAACAAAGTGCTCCAAAGGGAAAAAGGGATGCAGACTCAAGTACATGCAAACTACGACAACAAAGGACTATAGTTTCGTTGCTCTTCAATTCCTCCCCTTTAATGTATCCATGGGTTCCTTATATAGCACTCTAAAGGGGTAATTGAGGGTCAAATCTGAGCAATCTCAAGTCATATGGAAGGATAAGAGTCAGGATATTTGGACTCATTTAAGGAAAAATCCAAAATTGTTTGGCTTTATGCACACATCCTGATGTACGCAGGTTTGAGGTTAAAAGTCGCATGTACACATGAGTATGGGTTTTAAAGCCGCATACACCAATAAACAGGGGTTTTTAGGGATGAACTTGGAAACATCAGAGTATAATATCAATCCATGGGGTCTAAAGGGTCTGCAGGGGGACAAGTAAGGCCATAAATATGTGATCAAACATGTGTGGTAAAATCAACTATAATACATGGCCTAATCCCAACTTCTCCCTAACATCAAGTTATAATACGATGGGGTATCAATCACTTCTACTTCAAAAACCACTCCTTTCCCTTCCAACTTTATTTCAAAGGATGGTAGGATACCATGTAGACAGAAAGAACTTCCGTTGAAAGCAGTAAGTAGAGTGTTTGATGGAACTAGCTACGAGAAACCTAAGGCTTTCCAACAAGAAATTGACATTATGCACATGGAAGCACCTTCATCAATAGTTGTACGTTCGATGTTTTTTCCTCCATGGACTACATCAATTGAAAAATCTACATGATATGACAGGTGAATCTTAACATATGAAATATTAAACTTCGTTAGCAGGCTCGATGAATCCATGCTTTCTAAAGTTGCTAAGAGGGAATCCTGCTGAGCAGGCCAACTCTGCAAAACCTCCAATGCCAACATCGCACAAGGAATTTGAGCCAAATATTCAACTCAGGAATATTAGAAATATCCCTACCATTTGGATTGTGAAATTCTATTTTAAAGACACCTTTCGATATCTTAGGCATTGGATCAGTAGGTTTTTCAATATTTATAGGTTTAGAAGTTTCAGCAGTAGACTCAACCTTCTCTAGATCCTCTAATTTATAATTCGTGTTTCTTGTTTGGAGTAAGGTACTAGATTGTACCAAATTGATATAGTTTTGATCAAGAGGAGCACTAAAAGTGCCCCCGACTACATTAGAAACAAAAGCTATGTTCTGTCTTTGGGGAAATGGATCCTTATGGATATTCGGCTGTTGATTCTTCAACAACTTCTAAGATTGTTTTATAAGAGGTAATTGATGAGTCAGGTGGTCTCCCTGGCACAACTTACAAGGAAAATTAACCTTTTTCTTATCATTTTTACACCCATCAACATTGTTTATGGGTTTCTACTTGTTTTGATTACCCTCACCCTTTGTTGTAATCTCGGAGATCGCATAAGGTTACCAATAATACACACTAAAACATATATATAAAACAGAGACAAGAGATAAGAACCAATAGGTGAATTAACAGATTATATTATATAAGTGAGTCCATACAATGCAGAGAACTGAACTGAGTTCTCATGTGGCTCAACAGCCTAATATATATGATTACAAAACAATTACATAATAACTACCTGTAGGTTCGGTGAACCGATGTGACCTTAGGTGGCCGACCTAATCTCTAGTTTAGTCAGCTGATCGACTTAGTCGGTTGATTGACTAAGTCAGCTCATCGACTTAGTTGGATGATCGACTAAGTCAATTATCGTCCAAGTTGACTTATCGACTTGCTCCTTCTACATCTCCCCCATGAAAAAAATGTTTCTTCATCCCGAATAAATAGGGAGGTACAAAAATTCTTCCTGGATGATCTCAATAGTTATTGTGGTGGGCTGTGAAGTCTGATGGTTGGTATTTTCTGTACATATAATTCTACAATGGCTGGGGCTGTTACTGCGAGGTGATGTTGGAAATCTGTCCAACTCTGCAAAATTTTCTGGATGTCGATGGTGAGTATAGTCAATCCTGATAAGATCGACATCTTTTCTGAAATGGAGGTTTCAGCTATCCTCTCCATGTCGGGACCCATAAACTGGTCCTTCTCTTCTGTAGTCTCGATAAGTCATTTCATCTACGGGAAGATGATGGCGACTTTCTCTAAGTTGGGGAGAGCTTTTTTTACCCACTGATGTGCTTCCCTTTCTAGTCTCTGCAGTTTAGCAGTTTCAAGCACTATTTGTTCTTCTATTGTCGTTCTAAGTGCTTCCTCAGTTGTTTTCCTGCTTTCTAATGCCTGAATCCCTTCTCGAGTCTACCGAGTCTACTGATAGACTTTCCCGTAATAATTAGGCCAGTCTCTCAATATTTATTTAGTTATGACATACTCCTCCATATGATCTTGCAGCACTTTATAGACTTCAGAAAAGGTAATGTGCTGTGCCATTTGGAGTCGGGCAGTTTCTTCTTTTTGTTCCTCCTTTGTTTCCTGAATGTGAGCTTGGAGTGCCAACACCATGCTCTCAAATAGTTGATATGCCTTTTCAAGTGGTTTGTCGGTGTCAACCTCTATGGGGCCCGGCATGACGGACTGGGACAGATTCCTACATTTGTGGAGGAACTCGACCTGTTCTGTATTCTTGTCCTCGAGTTCCTTATTTCTTTGCTCACTCCTCATCTTTGCTTCACTTGCTAGGGTCTTCAAGAGCTGTCCTAGCTCTGTGTCGGTCATGGAGCTTGCATCCTTCAATCTGATTTGGACCTTTGAAGGTTGTCCATGATGCTCCTTCTTCTGTTTCTCCTTCCTCTTCTTATGCTTTTCTTTATCTACTTGAGTAAACACCTATGTACCTGCAAAAGTCGAGTCAGGTCCTTTGGTTTGTGGGACGGTGGTTGCTAGTTTTCCTAGTTGGGGCAGTGGGATGGCTGCTACTTCCAGTTGTGCAGATGGAAGGGGTGCAGAAGTGGGCACAGTTGGTGCTGATGGTTGTGGGGGGGCTTTCTCTGATTCGAGAGGTGTTGGTGCAGTTGGTGAATGGTCAAGGGTGACTGGGTTGGGGGAAAGGTGGGTAAGTGGTGGATTGTCGGGGCAAGGGGGCGAGTCTATGTCGGAGAACATTTGGTTAATTTGTCGGGCTATTTCCTCCTTAGTTTCTTCTCCTTCAGTTGGTGTAGTGGCTGGTAGGTCAGCTTAGGGTACGGTCGGAGTGATATTCGAGGACCGACATGCAACCACTTCAGCTTCCTTGTCGGGATTTATCTCGAAATTCAATGTGATGGTTGCAAAGGTTCTGGATTGTGCTTCCTGTCCTAGTTGGTATCCTCCGGTCGTGAAGAGAGGTGCTTTTGTATAGATCTTGTGTGCTAACGTAAATATGTCAGGAAGCTTCTCAATGAAAGCCTGCAAATCCCTAACTTTGTCAAATTTTTCTTTCATAGCCTCCATCATCACACTTTTGCATAAGTCGAGGGGGCTTACTGACTACGGTGTCGGTACTTATTCCTCAGTTATTTTCATCGGTGATGGGGGTGGAGGCATCGACACAAGATCGACAACATTTTCAGGCATCGTTGTAGTCTTAGCTTTCTTCGGTCAACCTGTGTGTGCCCCTGCGTCGATGAATCTTTGGAAGTAGGTTTCGATCGGCACCTTTTTTGTTGTTGCATCCTCTATGATGTCGATGGCTGTGGCTGCCAGTTCCTCCTCATCTTCTGATGAGTCAATAAGGATAACCTTGCACTTACCTTTACCTTGTTGTTGTTGTTGTGTCTTGAGCTTCTTCCTAGCTGCTACTATCTCCTTTGAGAGTTTTCAAATAATACCTTTTGTGACATCATACTTAGGATTTTCTGGCTCTGTCTTCCCCCTTGGCTCCTGGGTTAGGACAATGTTTTCTGCAGCCGGAGGAATTATCTGCTGCTATGGCTGTGGCTATGGCTCTACGGTCTGGGGTTCTGCCCTCTTTGCGATCGAAGGTTTGATGGTTATTTGAAGTTGGTCGGTGTGTTCGATCGGTGTCTCCTCCATCACAAAGGTGATAATATAGAGGTTGAGCTCATAGTCTTCCTGCTTTTCCTGGTCTATGAGCGGCTCCTCGATCGAGAATTTGATCTGCTTTGTTGCTGCTAGTACTGGTATTTTTGTTTTGGCCTATCGAGATAGTTCCCAAAAGATCTAGTCGATTGATTGATATTAGTCGAGGGCTTTGGCATTTGAGTTGTTTCCTTGCATGTACCACACCAAGGTATGGTCGAGCTCCAGTTGGATGCGAGTGTTCGTTGGTATATTTCTTCAGATGTTTTGAGGCACCCTTGATCTAGTCGTGCAGACTTTGAGCTGTTGAAACCAGTTCTCCAACAGGACCTTTCCTCTTTCAAGTTTCTGCAACATTCCTCTCTGGGAGAATGGCTTAAATCTCCACATGTCGAACCTCGACGGTTCCTGAAAGATTGGACTCCCCTCTGGGAAAATGTGGTACATGAAAATCCATAAGATGAGGGAGGGGAACTTGATGATTCCCCCTGTTTCTTGACATCTTTCACAGATGGTCTTCACCATGTCAGCGACATATTCGACCCGTCTGTATATTCGTCTATCGATGGCAATGGTGTCGACAGCTTCGAGCATGTCTAACTTAAGGTCGCTACCTCGACCTACCAGGGTGAGTGTGATTGCGATTATTTTGGGAACAATCCATGGCGTTCAGTTTGTGATTTGGCTGATCATCAACCCCTTTGAGTTCTTACCTAAAGATGACCCAGTGAGCTCTTTGACTAGTCCTTCTTTGATACTGACTGGTACTGGGTTTACTTCATTGAAGAGATCGGTCAATGTGGAGATGAATTCACCCAAGATGTCGATCGATCGGTCGAAGTAGAACCAGCCATTGTGGTACCGGCCGATGATGAATTTTACAATAGTCTCCTTTGTGCCACCAAAGCTGGCCATGAGTGCTGCATTAACATATCCAAAGATAGTGCTGTGTTTGATTTTTTCTGCGGCTTGAGTGTCCTTTTTGTCGACAAAGGCCCATGCTTTCATTTCGGTCCATATTTTTTGCCATGAGCCTTCCTGTACCTTGGCATTTTTAATGTTTTTCAACCTGCAGACTAAAGGTGTATCCGTATATTGTATTTCCTTGGCTTTCATCGAGGCTCTAGTTTGTTTAGGGGCCATTGTGTCAGTTTGGTGGTCAATTTCACGAAGGGTTCTCAGCTTTTAGTCGACTGGATGCTCTAATGCTCTCTCTGTATGGATTGCGGTAAATGATCCTTTGGAGATCTAGTATTTATAGGCGATGATGTGGATGTGTGCATCGATGGGTGTATTAATGGCGGATGTGATGTTCTAGCTGGCATACTTGAGTGTGCGTTAATGGCAAATTGCTTTCGGCGCTCGATGTCATGAATGCGCGATGGGACTATCGAGGTCATTGGTTGAGGTCGATTATGAGAATGGTCGATGGTGTTGTGTCAATGGGCATGATGGTGGTTGTTGAGATGGTAATTTCTTGTCATGGATTTCTGTATGTACGGTATTTTTTTTGGCTTTTGAATTTTTAAGTTTTTATGCTTTTGGTTGATGGTTATGGTTGTTATATGATTTTTTTTTGTTTTGAACTTCTAGTTTCTGTAGCGTTTTAGTCGGGCTCCATTAACGAGCTTCTGAAATACTATGCCTGTAACATCATGAGTCGGACTGAGCCATTGGGATGTATCTCTTTGACAACATAAGGTCCCATCCATTCTATGTGGATCTTTTTAGGTTTGCCTTTTACCCGGCTACTGTATAGTAAAGCAAGGTCTCCAACCGACAATTTTTTGTTCTTGAGGTTGTGGTCATGCCAATATTTCTATTGTTGTTTCTGGATTTCTTGATGTTGTATTGCCATTAGTCGATGCTCTTCAAGTTTGTTGAGTTGCAATAATCGGTCCTTCCTTCCTTGTTCGACATCGACATGTAGTATTTCTGCGATGATAGGTGTCTATTGTCGGAAGTGTAGTGGAACTACTGTGTCTTGTCCATAGACTATTCGAAAAGGAGTTTGGTCAGTCAATCGTTTATATGTTGTTCTATAGGCCCATAATACTGCAAGTATTTTCTCATCCCAGTCATCCTTATCAGCATTACATATCTTGGTTAGTCCTCTTGTTAATGTTTTATTAAATGCTTCAACTGCTCCATTCGACTGAGGATGGTATGTTGTACTCCGACGATGGTCGATTTGGAATTGGTCGGTTAGGATTTTGATAATTCTGTTGATAAAGTGTGTTCCCTGGTCGCTAATCAGGGTTAGTTGACATCCAAATCTCGTGATGATATTCTCATAGATAAACTTAGCAGCTATCTCACTAGAACATGTGTCGACTAGTTCAACTTCTGCCCATTTAGTGACATATTTGACTGCAGTAATGATATATCTTGTGCCTGTTCTTTTTACTGGTATAGGAAATGGTCCTATGAAGTCTATGGCCCAGATTTCAAATGTCAAAATTGGGTTTACTGATATCAAATGCATTTCTATGCTAGGCAGGGGTCGGCCTAGTCGTTGACATCTGTCACATCGACTGACAAAATTTTTGCAATCTCTATGAAGTGTCGGCCACCATAATCCTGATTGTTGGATTTTCTTTGCAGTTGTGTCTACTTGAAAATGTCCTCCTGTAGGTCCATAGTGTGCTTCATGCATAATGTTATCTCATTCATTTTCTAGTACACACCTTCTGAGGATGTCATCTAGTCCCATTTTGTATAAAAATCCATTGATGAGACTATATGGTGCAGCCTTCATAGATAAGATCTACTTTTTCTTGGTGCTCATACCTTCTGGTGCATGTCCATCTTCCAAAAACTGAGCTATTTCTTCTAGTTCTGCTGGGACTGTTTCTATCTGAAATAAATGTGCATCAAGTAAGTCATCGTCGACTCCTGTTGGTTCTTCTCCTGTGTCAATTCGGGATAAATGGTTAGGCCCAACATTTAATTTGCCTAGTCAGACAACGACTTTGAACTTGAATTCTTAGAAGAGAAGTAGCCATCGATAGATCCTTCCATGATGTAGTGGTTTATTGATGAGATACTTAAGGGCCTGATGGTTAGTATAGAATATAAATGGGTTAGCTAAGAGATAATGTCGATATTTTTGTAGTGCAAAGACCATTCCTAGGGATTCTCTTTCTGTTGTCGAATAGTTTCTTTCAGCCTTATTTAATTTTCCACTACTGTAAACTATAGGATAATCCATTCCATCATCTCCTGGTTGAGTTAATATTGCTCCTATTGCTAGGCCTGATGCATCAATGTGAACATGGAATTTGATCGACCAATTTGGAAACTTTAGGAATGGTGCTTCGACTAGCTTTCGTTTTAATTTTTTGAATGATATGTGGCACTCCTCTATCCAGTTAAACTCTTGATCTTCTCTTAATAGTTCTTCAAGAGGATAGGTCATATCTGAATAATATCTTATGAATTTTCTATAATAGCCTGTGTGGCCAAGTAACATCTTGAAACTCCTTTAATAAGTTCACTATCTTGGTGGTATGCTCTTCGCTCCAGTAGTCACCAATCTTTGCCATTTTTGGTCGATCATCATTTGAGATGTCGAATTCTTTAGTTTTCTCTTTAGCATCTAGCCATTCTGGTGCTTTGGCTTCATTGATCGGTCAGATTCCTTCCTTAAACTGTGAAAATGTGGCAGGTAAGTCGGCTGCAGTCATTCTATCGGTATCTTGTTTGTCAGTTGTTTCTACTTTCAGGATTGTACAAATAGGTTTGGTCATTTCAACATGGTTGGATTTCCATCTAAAGCTTTTTCCTTCTATGTTTTCATTTTCTAACTATAGTCTTGTTGACTGTGGTTTTGTCCTTGTTTGTATATTGTTACATTTCATTGTTTGTCAGTTATCTGTTAAGGGTCTGTTTTCGGTTGGCTGGATAAATTCTTAAATTTGTTTTGTTGTTTCGACCAAGTTTTCATTTTGAGGTATAAAGTTGAAATATTTAATGAAATTTTCCCTGAGTTCATGCTGGAAGAAGGTTTCACCTCTAGCTTCTTCCATCTTATACCATTTGTTTGGTAAGTCGGTGAGGGTTGATGGGAACAAGTGTGGCCATGCTCGTCCATCCTTGTATCCAAGCCTTCTCCACTCTTTTTCACAGGTTTTAATATGATCTTCTGGGTCTTTTCCTTGAGTGAATATAGGTATCTGAGCTTGTTGGGTTAACTTCTTTCCTCCAAACCTTTTGATAAAGTTAGTCGAAGCAGTTGTCCAGGTCAGCAGTCTTATCTGATGGGTATCCCACCATCTGGCAGCTTGTCCTGTAAAAGTTTCTACTAGGATTTGGAGTCGGCCATGTTCACCAATATTTTTGGAAACTTGTTCGACATGCATGACTGGTGATTCCTTTTCCTTGTATCGTGGTAGTTGTGTAGTATTTACATTGGTAGCTTGTAATGTAGGGTATTCCCTAATTTTCTTCTCAAATATTTTTGGGACAATGGACACTATGAAGCACTGTTGGGTGGGATTTTTCTGCACTTTTTGTATAGTCCAACACCCTCTTGCTTGTGTTTCATAGTTCTCGATCTCCCAATCATATAATTCAGCGTCTGAATTATAACCAACTGAATCCTGGTTGCCTAAATGAAGTTCTCCATGGATATTTGGTTCTGTGTAATTTGCACTGTTTTGGATCTAGTAGAGTTATCTAACATCGACTTCTTCATCAATAGGTTCAATCCAAGGTTCCCCTTGAGATGGATGAATGGGTACAATGACCTTTTGATCATTTCCTTTTAATTTGATTTGCTCCTTATCTAAGGATGTCGATGCTTTCATATTTCTACCTGAAGGTCGACCGACTAACGCTGGGAAGGAACTGGATCGTTCCTTTGGGTCGATGATTTTGAAGTCGACCTTGGTTGAGATTCCTTTTATAGTCGTGTCTACATTTTTCCAAACTCCAATGGGTTCAATCAAGCACTGGTCAGCTAGTTTTAGGTATATGCCTAACTCATAGAGTCGAGGTCTGCCCATTTGTTCCCAAGTGTCAAGAGTCATGATGTTTACTTGTGAGCCGAATTCAAGCACTACTTGTCGGATGTGGTATCCTTCGATTTCCAGGTCGACAAGTGGGTCGACATCACCTTTGTCTTTTTTATTTAACTTGCAGATGTTCTTTGTTTGCTTTTCAGAGTTGGTACATTTTATTTCATATAGCAAATCAATGAACTAAGATACTGAGTTGTCTTTTTGTACGAGCTGGATTAATTCATTTATTATGTTATGTCGAATGTCATGAACATGATCTTGTTGTGCAATTTCTTTGAATACATGGTTGCTTCTTTGTATGTTTGTTTTTCTTTCAGTGGGTTGGGATAGACATGTTTCTCTTTTATTTTACTAATTCTTGGGTTATCAGCTCCTATTTTTGTTCCTTGTCGAGTTACAATATGCAAATTTTTTGTGTTTATTACATCATTTTTTTGCACACAAGACAAGACATTAACATTTTTCTTCGTATTTATTTTTTCTAACATGGTAGGGAAATCCTCTAGTGAGTGATCCCCTACTCCACAGTGAGTACAAAATTTGAGGTCAGTTCTATCTTTATATGGACAGTCTACATACCGATGTCCCTCTTTATAACATGTAAAGCACTGGATGGGTCGACACGGTCAGTTGTCATGATTCCCAGGGAATCGACCTCTTCTTGCATAGCCTGCACGTCGATTGTCATACCGGCGCTCATATCGTCGATCGTCATATCTCTAATTGTTCTAATCGTTTACTAGATTGTTTTGCTCGTTATGTTGTGCCACTACATTGGTTTGGTAGACTGCCTCATAATTCTGTCGGTTCTTCAGGTTCAAATGACAGTCAGTCGTGTTATGATTTTTAGTCTCACAGATGGCACACCAGGAGGCCTTGCCGTTCTTCATGTTGAACGGGTAGTCTTTTGTTGAGTGATCCCCATGCTCCTGGAAAATGTCACAAAATGATTTGTTCTACATGAATCGAACGTCCTGTCGGCTGTATTCCTATCGATAGTTGTCTTTGGAATGGCCAGTTATCGAGCATTTGGTGCACCAGATCTCCTGATTCTTGAGGTTTAACTCTTTCAAAGACTTCTGGACACTCTTGAGCTGTTCTTCCAAGCGGTGGTCTGTAGGGTAAGTGGGCATATACTCATCCATCTCCACTTGAAGAGCTTTCATTAGCACATCTTCGTAAGATTTGAATGTTTCTAGATTGATGTGTCGGTGCAATTTCTGAGATAACCCTGCAAGAAACCACTGGATTAGTAACTATTCATCTATAACATAGTCCAGCTAGCTCAGAAGGTCTTTCCAGTGCTAATCATAGTCGCGGACAGTTTCCCTTGGCTTTTGTGATGTAGTTTTTAATTTTTTCACTACCAGGTGTTTAGCATCTGGAGTTTTGAAAAATGATAAAAATTGCGCCTTGATCTCAGCTTTGGTTGCTCTAGGTTGTCTTTTCGAAAAGGTCATATACCATGTCAATGCCCTTTTCGTCAAGGCACTGCAAAATGTTCCATTTGTCTATCTTCGTCTGTAACTTGGTTGGCCTCCCAAGTCAACTCGCAGATGAACCAGTGTCATCTGGGGTCCTCATCCCCCTCAGATAGAGGAATGTGAGTCGATCTGTGACCCATGTCTGAATCACTGTCACTACTCTCAGCAGGTGGCGGCAGTGGAGGTGGGGGTGGAGGTGAGGGTGGCAGGGTTATTGGTTTATTCGTCTCTATGGGACTATGGTCGAAAAAACTTATGTTCCCGTCGGTTGTCAATTCTTCGTCGACTGGTAATCGGTTGATGTCGACTTCTGCTGTTAATGGTCGATTGCAACTATTTATCTGCAATTCTGAATGTTTTGTCTCTTCTAAAGCTGTATTTGGCGGGGGGGGGGGGTGCTCCTTCATGTGTCGGTAAGAGTAAGTGGATACTTCATTTGGAGGGTGTCACTTGAAAGGTCACCCAATTCCCTTCCTCTGGTCGATGTATAATGAGGTGTCATCCAGTGTATGTTTCTTCATCTAGTCGAAACCATATACTAAAGTCACTAGCTCGTAGTCGGAGGTCCTCTTTGACAATAGTCTGTATCCGAGTACACAGATTCAACAGAGAGAGGGTTGTTCCTTCATGGGGAGCTCTTAATTGGAGAGCTTCGGTTTGCTCTATCCACAATTCTTCCTCCATAGGGGACACCTCTTGTTCCACGCCTTCTTCATGTCGGTCATGACCCGACTCCAGTAGATTCTCTTCCTGGTCAGTTTCCTAGGACTTCTTCCTCTATGCAGCTCTAAGGCTCTTTCTCTTCTTGCTTCCCTCCTCTGTTGTTTCTCTTCCCTCTCTATTTTCTGAATGTCTGACATACCTTCGTATGATACTATTCTCTTGAGTTCCCTTTTTGTCGACTTCTCATTACTGGTGAATGGTATCTATTTCTAGTCAACTAGAATCCACTCTACTCTATATTGACATATGACCAGCTAACCCCCCATAGCCTACCCGACGCTTTTAAAAATCCCAGATAGTTCAGTCTATTTGCTTAGGAAGTATTCCCACTCCCTTTCTGCAATAAATTTTTCCCACTTCCTTTGCTTCTCTACCTAGTTAGAGTTTTATGGCAGTTCGTGAAGTGATGGATGAGGTTGGACAATATGTCCTACTCCCTTCTCAATCAGGAATTTGAATAGCAAGGTCAGTAAGGAACACAAAAATTGCTCGGTGAGATCTGTGTAAAAATTCTCCTTGACTGTTTCCACCGAGGTTCTGTCTTCGACTACTTGCTCCTTACAGAAGTCATCGGCGATTTTCTCAAACCACTCTAACAAGTTTGTTCTACCTCCTCGTATCAGTTTTTCCAGCAACTATTGTTCTTTAGTCCCTTCCGGCTTTCTCATCCACGAGTTTCTTCAGAATTTGGTGCATTGATTCGACAAACTTTTCATGTGTTTCTGTGAAAAATATTTCTTATGCTTGTGCGATTGTTAATCTGTTCCTTCGCGCGTAATTCTGCAAATAATTTGCAACTTTACGTTCCACCAGTCCTTAATCTCCTGCTCTAGTATCATCTGTTTGCATACATTTCAGACATGTACTAATGGCAACAAAACCAATGTTGTAATCTCATAGATCACATAAGGTTACCAATAATACACACTAAAACATATATATAAAACAAAGACAAGAGATAAGAACCAATAGGTGAATTAACAGATTATATTATATAAGTGAGTCCATACAATGCAGAGAACTGAACTGAGTTCTCATCTGGCTCAATAGCCTAATATAAATGATTAAAAAATAGTTACAAAATAACCACCTGTCAGTTCGGTGAACCGACACGACCTTAGGTGGCTAACCTAATCTCTAGTTTAGTTAGCCGACCGACTTAATCGGCTGATCGAATAAGTCGGCTGATCGACTAAGTCGGCTATCGTTCAAGTTAACTTATTGACTTGCTCCTTCTACACCCTTATTCCCTTTTTTATTTTTCTCATCGGGCTACTTATTTCCCTTCTAGGAATATTGTGCAAAAAAAATTGTACTTTGAGGTGAGGGGGTGGCAGCCTTTGTTTCCTCCGCTTCATATTGCTTATCCAGTGATTCTATAGTGGGAGAACTTACTGAACCAACCACACCTTTAGCATGGGGTCCAAGATTTGGTTTCTCTTCATTATTGGTAGAGCTTGGTGCCTCATGTAAGATTTCATACAAAATCCTAGAGTGAGCATATATCAAGTATAATTGTTGGGCCCTAAAGATAACCTCTTCTTTGGTGGTCACCTAGAAGTGGATAGGTCCTTAGAGATATAAGGAAGTAAATATTTTAAGAACCACTCTAATAAAAACTAAGGGGGTATAGTGGCTTTAATAATCCTCTTTCATCTTCGCCACTCCTGGATGTGATCCGAGATATGTGTGCCCCTTTTTTGCGGAAAATTCAACAACAAGTCTGTGCTGACATCATACTAGATAAGAAGTTGAAAGTGATTGCGGAACAAAGTTTCCAAATCCAAAAAACTATCATATGTAGTAAACGGAAGTTATATGTACCATTTTTCTGCAACATGAGTCAAGTTTCTCTAGAAAATCCTAAACCGAATGGAGTCATCGTTCAGTGATTTCGAAGAGCACCAAAGGTGAAAAGTGGTTATGTGTGCACCTAGATATTCTCCATCTTTGCCTTTAAACTTAGGAATGTCTAAAGGTTACTTAATAGGTACAAGTGACCATACCGCACTATGTCACACGGGGTTATTCATTAACTTTTACAAATATGGAAAGTTTAAAGTTTCCAAGAAAGGAATCTTTGGTCTAATCAGGGTCTAAAAATATAGAGTTTAGGATGTAGAAGGACCTGCCCCCTTGTTCCCAAAAAAAAAGGCGGGGTTTCCCCTAGACGCCGATTGTGATTTATTTGGACTACTTTGAAAGGGATTCCACTCGAAATCCAGTGGATTATTTCTTTGTGGTGCACTATAAGTGGTTTGGGCTACTCCAAATCAAACTAGAGTTTGAAAAATAGGAGTAGGTATCCCTCCAGTGAAAAGAGAAAAGGGAGAGCTCATGAAAGGGGTCGAACCTGGTGTCTAAAAATTGTGAAGAAAATCATTTGTGTTTCAAGACTACATGCCCACATATGCAAGGGTAGGTCCTACATAAGGAGTGGATGGGTTAATATTCCCCCCATTCCACAGAAAACCATTAATGAACGAGGATGATCCACATGGACCACTCTGAGTAGTTTCCATAAAGCAAGGGGATGGAAATGGTGCACTCGGAATACCAATGACCACCCCACTATATGGATATACTACATTAGAGGGAGCTCAGGGTTGAACCACTCGACAAATTGGTGATAGGGGTGCAGTATAAGCACTTGGTCTTAAAGCACCAACTGGTGGAGGTGGGAATCCACCAACCAAAATGGCTAAAGTTGGGGTAGAAATACCCTCTATAGAGATTGACATTTCTCTGTTGAAAGGAAAACCAGTAGCAGGTGAACTAGAATGGATAACCTGGACAATCACAGGATCGTTCAGATCAATTAGAGGTGGATTAAAATTTCTTGCAAACTAGTCATCCTACAAGTCTTCAATATCTATTGCAGTTGTTTCTTCCTGATTAATCCTAATTTTTGGTTCACCTAGAACTTCACTAACTCCTACTCGTTCAAAAGAACCCTCAGTATCTAGTCTCTGCCTTTGAGGGGGTAGTGGAGGCTCCACTGTAACAAATGGAGGAAGGTTTTGAAACCTTCTTAACCTACAAAGAGGTTGGTCCTCCACAACTAAAAATTTGACTCACACACAACTAAAGGATAACTAAACACAGATAAACAACATGACTCAATGAAAATGTCCTAAAGTCACTCAGACATAGTAGATATAAGGTACACCTTCCAAAGAAATCCTGGGATGATTAGGGCCCAGGTCCAACCAGTGAATATGGAAGGATTCTTACTTAGCATCCCGTGAAGATGTTCCTGGGTGCAAGTGTTGGAATCAACCAACTGCCCTTCCAAACTGTCTACCAGGGTCACCTTCCAAGTTCATCCTAGGTGTACTGGAAACAACCTTCCAATAACACCTGTGTATGATTCCTAGTGTTAAGAAACTAAAGGTTTCCACAACTGCACTGAGAGTCTGGAGGAACAGACACAAGCCCGATCCTTATGCATGGGTAGGGTAGTTGATCCTGAAACTGTGTCAACACTGGCACTGAACATGGCCGAAGAGGTGGTATTGACAAGATCCCTAAACGCATAAAAATCCTTATATACAATCAAATAAGGAAGTGGAGGATTATCTCCTCATCCAGGTTCTGATGTGGCCTCATGCTTAATTCCTGTGTGAGAGGAGCTTTCCAGATAATCTCTTGTCGAAGAGGATTTACCTAATGAAAGGCTACTACGTTTGAAGTCAAATGCTTTTGGGCAGTTAAAACTCCCCATTCCATAATCCTATCCTAAACTAGTTGATGTATGAGCCAAAAAAAAGAAACATACTAGTAAAATTTTAATTAATCGTTATTTTTAATGGGCTTATTTGTCAAAGGTAGTAGAATGAGACTGTATGATGTTATATACTCAGCAAAAAGAAAGAAAATGATGTATATAAAAATTTCAAAGTAAATGCAACTACAAAGCCAATTTTTCTTTTCTTTTTCTTTAAAAATGCAAGCTAATGAAAATTTTAAACAAAAAGAGAAACTACAATACTTCAATTTTTTTATTTTTTTTGAAAAAAATTAGTGAAAAGAACAACTAAATTCAACCTAACGCAAAAATTGCAAAATTTCTTTTTGTCTTTTCTTTTTCGAAAAATTCAAAAACTATACTACAAGTAAATGCAAATTGAGTGAGTTTAACAAATCTGATCCTATAACAGTAAACGATGCAATCAGACCCTACAGTAACACACTTCTCCCAAATAGGAGGAAATGGATCAAAACCTAGAATTGGAAGAACTATCAATTCCCAAGGACTAATATATCCAAAAGAAGGAAATAATGGCTAAATTAAACTACTAGAAAAGAAGTCCAAAGTATATCATTGTTTTAGAGGACTGATTAATGACCCAAAAACACATGCACTTAGACCAAAGGCTAAGCATGAGGGACCTATCACATTTACCAATGAAGAAGTCAAACCAAAATTACTCAAACAACTTGACTAATCAAGAAAAAAGTTAAATGTACAGAACTAAAACCAGAGTATGATGCCAAAAAAGTCCTTTATAAGCATCTAAGAAATCCTAAAATCAAGGACAAATAAGAACATCATAGACTCATAGACACCTATAGGAAATACACAACTGTCATCAAGGTAGGTCACGTACCATACATGAAGGGCACTAAGGCAACCCACGTATGCAACAGGTAATGCGCAACTATTACCAAGGCAACCCATGTATGCTATCAAAAAATTTCAAAATGAAAAACAACTGACAGACAGGCTCTGAACATGCAATACTAGAAATCAAAGGTAAAATCAAAATAGATCACTCATAAAATCAAATAGAGAAAAAACTGGTCAGGGAGCCTAAAGAAAGGACCCACAACAGGTTGGAATCCTCAATGGAGTCCCCAGTTCTGTTAGTACTCAAATAGAGAAGCACCATTTTACATGATAACAGATAGTGCTCTAGGGATTCATCATGCTTATCTAGTTCATCTGGTACATCAATGCTATTCTTCTCAAGCAACTTGTCCATGGTATCCATTTTCTTCTTGGAAAAAATATTCTCATAATGATTACCTTTTCTGCAATAATAACACTTGGATGAGAGCCCTTTCTTCTTGAATTTCTTCATGGAATTCGAACCTTCATCAGTAGGATTTGAACCTTAATCTTGATCATCTGAATTTGGCTTCTTCTCCTTCACTTTTTGCTTTTATTTTGAATTTTAATGCTTGATTCCTTGAACTACAAGAGCATGGTATTTGATTTTGGAGTTTTCAAGGGCTCCCATTTGAACCAATTTGTATTTCTCTTTATTAAGTGATATTGTTTAAACCCCTAGGTTTGATCATTAAGTCATAAACAAAAAAAGGGGGAGCCTCCTGCTCCTCATGTGGCACCAAGAGAAAGTATCCCCTTACCCAATATTCACATATATATGTCATGATTTCCATATGTATGTGGGATGATGAACAATGAACCAACCTTTCCAACAGCCCAACCTTTCCAACAACCCTTTATTAGTCTTGTCGATGGCTCAACTGCAATGAGAGAGGGTGTCTCTTCCAAAACTGTGCAATAGCCTCCTAGATGCAACTCATAACCTCTTTGACAATGTATAGGTGCTTTGAATTCATCTTTCTTGACTTAAAAATATTCAAGAAAATGCAAAATTGAATGTGCCTCATGTGCCACCATCACATGAATTTCCTCCAAAACGAAATCAGCCATGTGAAAATGACCGTCTCGGATGCAGGAGATGGAGGTTGTATCTTGAAACTTCCCATGAAGTTGCTCATTATGATTCAGACTCTTGAAGTGCACTAAGATTACTCTTCAAAGAATATTGGGTGGATTCCAACTCACAAGTGAGCTTGTCAATTTCTTCTGCATCCCTCGCATATTCACAAGCTCCATCAAATGTTCTCTATCAGAAACCAAATGCAAGAAGTTACCTTTGATAGTTGTCATTGTTTTTCAAAGGGCTTCCAAATAATAAACATAATATTATTCTTCCATCGATGCAAATCTCCAACATGAATTTGACACCAATTCCAGTGTCATGCAGAATGCTCAAGGCCTCACTGATATTCCTTTCACTCATCTTCAAAGGCCATGAAATTGAGTGGGGATCTTAAGGAGAAACATCTTCTTCTTCTTTCTTTAGATCAACTTCATGATGAAGCTCAGGTGGTGAGTGAGGGGCTGATCCTTGTTCTTCTTTATTTTCCACAACATATTTATTTCCATGTGCATGGGAAACTTCTTCTTCTCCTTCATTGCAAACACCTTGCAATGACTTGTGCTCCTCTTCATGGATCTTTGTTTCTGCTTTCCCATCAGCAAGACTAGGTGGTTCATGGTTCTCCTCAATGACGATAGTGGGATTTGGATTCTCAATCATTTCAAACCTCTTCTCATTATGACACAAGGGAACACAAAGATCTGAATTTTGTTCATCCCTTTGCATGATTTATTCCTCCAAATTCTCTAGTTCACACTCAACTAGTGTGGATTTGTATTCCATTTCATTATGAAGTTCAAATGATGATTTCATATATGATATATGTTCTTCTTTTGGATATGATCCAAAAGATTCCTTACAACCATTGACAACATCATCATCATTTGCAACAATTTTGAGATCACCAACAAAGAAAATGGAAGTGATTTTATCTCCCACACTGCTAACAACCAAACATTGGACTGTTGGGTCTTCAATCGCGCATGGATTCTCTTCATCTTATTCTTGGAGTAATGGGGTATAATAAATATATTCTTGGTCATCTTCTTTCAAGCAAATTGAGGTTTCTCCATCTTGAATGGCCCTATGATCATCACTTGTGGAGACTCTTCTTGAAGAGAAACCAAAGAACCTCAAAATGTTTGAATTTGCAGAGGACTCTGACAGACCTTCACCTTTGGTTATTTATTCTTATTTTCTTATTGATGAGGTTAGACAACATCGTTCCTACCATGATGTCTTGTTTCTCTCAAATTAGGTCTCATCCACATATTGTGGCCAAAATTCATGTCGATATTGAAAGTAACTTTGAAGGGAAGATCCTTGTGAATCTCTTCCCTCAAAGGGATATATTCTACATAGTTACGAGACATATTCCTCACAACTTCTGTCCTCCTTGCTAGTTCATATATTGATATAGCCTTTGTTGATTTATCCCACTAATATTCATTGTATATTGAGTCACTAGGGTAATCATCTTTATCTCTTGGTAAGCCTCCATCAACATAGACGACTTCTTCATCAACACCTGATGCTTCTGCATCTTCCCATTTGAATTCATCACTAACTAGTGCTAGTATCATGGATACAAATTTATTCAAGATAAGATATCACTTTCCACATGAGTAGAGAAAAGTGATTTGATACCACTCTAATGTACCTTTTTGGGACTAAGGCACACTTGTGAAAATTTTCAAGAAAAACAATGACTAGTTTTAACAAGACTTGTGACAATAGTAACAAACTTTACCCAAAGCACCCAAAACTTGGTACAAAGGTTAACTTGGAAGTATAATACCATTAGCAACAGTGTAAAAAGGATCTGATACCACTTGAATATCCTTAAATCATATTTGGGAATATTAACTTAACCACATAAATTTTCCAAAGAGTGGAAACTAGTTATCAAAACTAGTGTTGAGGTAGTTATCCCTAGTCTCCTTTAAACCACGATGTCCTTGTTGCGTCTCAATAGGATGAAAGCTGGAGCACGACGAATAATTCTTTGTTTTTTTATGTAATTATTGTGGTCCTGACTTGAACAATATTTGATTAGTGAGCAAAGGCTCCTTCCTTTGTGAGTAGTTGACCTATTATGTAAGAAACTAAGTAGTAACCAAATCAACCAATGACTAGATGACAATGATAACTCCCCTGGCTTTGAGACTTAGAATGACTGACGATCAAGGACGCTAGCCGCACCTACCAACGCCCAAAGGGGACAACCCAGCAACAGCAATTTCATCTTCCGAGATAACAGTTCCAACTAACCCATATTCCAAGAGTGGCTTTCATTGATTGGACTTTATTTATTCGATTGATTTTTAACATCAGGGGTTAGTCGGTCCATCCGACACGCAACCGAATAGTTGATACAACTTTGGTTTTGCAGGATTGTAGGTCTTGCTTTAGGAGACTCCTCATTTGCCTTTGCTCCTTACCGACCATGGCTATGAAGGTGACCTAAGACCTACTTATTCGAACTAAACTTACTCCACGTTTTACAATCCTAACGACAGAGAATATGCAACATGCTGCTAGACCTTGTTAATTAAATAATACTATTAATTAAATAAAAATTTAAATTAAAAAATGAGTGAATTATCCACTTAAAGCAAAGTTCACAACATTCACGCTACATTAAATATGTCATAAATCTAATCATAATAACTTAACGAACAAGTGGACAAATTTTAAATTTAATTATTTTAGTAATTAATTTTTTGAAAATACAAAATTCCATTATGATCCACTCATTTTTAAAATATTCCATTTATTTTGATTTTATTAAAAATAAATTAATAAAAAAAATCTTATCATTTAAATGGAATTATTAATAAAAATTCTAATGAATTTAAATAAATTTTTAAATTTTTTTTATTAATGTTTTCCACGCATTGAAGCTGTTATAAATCTAAATCATAATATTGTAGCGGAACTGGAACATGATGCTGGAAGTTCTGGAATTGAAAATATAATATAAAAACATAAAAGTTTAGACAACTTCCCAAATAAATACCTTGTCGCAACAAAAGACAAAAAGGATCTTCCACTGTCTAATCTTGGAATTTCTATTGTTGCCAAATGTCATAGCAGTTCCACAAAGACCGGTCCAGCAGCTGTCATCTTTGATTTGCGGTCCAAAAACTTGTTTGCTTCTATGGCGCTATGATGCCACCTAACTACTCCGATTTCCAATTAACCTAATTTGGCAGTTACAATGCGCAGGAAGGTTCAAGCATGCATCATGAAGCAATGATGGATCCATACATGCATTTATTTTATGTGCATATTTTAGTGGTGGAGGTTGAGTCAAAGGGCTCTGCTATGAACAGTTCGAATGGAAGCTACCAAATTCTACTATATATCACGTACAGAACCTACACATCAAATATGGATTATTTCTACCGTCTGACTCAACTGAAGGCACAGACCACAGAGAGAACAAACCTGAAGGGAATTTGGTGATACGAATGTATGGAGAAATGGCAGGAGGATGCCGTCATAGGATGGTGGTAGTGGTGGAAGATGTGGAGACAGCCAGAACAGCCCTAGAATGGGCAATCCAGAATATCATCAGAAGTGGTGACATTATCACACTTTTGCATGTTTTCCAGTCCTCTGAAACTGGTTCAGGATCATCAGGTCTGTAATTTCATGTTACGACTACAAGTTGCAACTGTGTCTACACATAATTGCTATCTTAATACCTATTATAGTTGGTTGTGGGATGAATTTTTGGTTTCTCTTTCTCCAGTGTGTGATATGTGATGTGGGTGTTTCTGTCATAATAAATGGAGACCTATGAAATTTTGGTTTCTCTCTTTCTCCTGTGTGTGTGAGATATGTGATGTGGGCGTTGGAGACCAATAAGGATGGAATTTTGGTTTCTCTCTTTCTTCTGTGTGTGATATGTGATATGGGTGTTTGTGTGATAATAATTGGAGAACAATAACATAATTCATGTTTGGTATTTTAAAATAATTTTTACACATTCAAAATTTTCACTTATTACTTTTCTTTTTCATTAATTACTTACAAAATATGGCGATTTTCTATTTCAACTGGTTCCAAATTATGATTTTAGTTAATCATAAAATGTTTTGCAACCTGTGGAGGTGGGACAACCTATCAACTTTGTGGGTGGGGACACTAGCAGAGACCTATCTAAACTTGGATCTCATAATCTTGAAGATGGATATATCGAGTTAACAGAAATACCTGATGTGTCTAATATTAGAATTCAGACTTGGGTTTAAAGGGGTTTGTGCTCGTCAATTGATTTGATGAGCAATCTTGAGTGGGTAAGGTTAATATGTCAGTTGCAATGATACCAACATATGTTAGTGGTATCTACAAATATGTAATCGTTCTTAGAATTCAGACTTGGGTTTAAAGGGGTTTGTGCTCGTCAATTGATTTGATGAGCAATCCTGATTGGCTAATGTTTATATGTCAGTTGAAGTGATAGCCACATATGTTAGTGGTATCTACAAATCTGTAATATTTTTTTATTACTTGCTTTGCACGACAGACAGAGTATGTTATATCAGACCCAGATTTAGATGGCTCTGCTCAAGTACATTGATTCAATGGGCAATTTTGATTGGTTAAGGGTTATATCTCAGTTACAGACTACAGTATCACCCACATAAGTGAATTCTATCTCCAAATCTGTAATCAATGTTTTATTGCTTTCTTTACACAACAAAGTGGTCTACATCGGACATGGTTTTAGAGGGGTCTGTGCTAGTGTTTTAATCTACACACAAACCTTCATTGGTTAAGGCTGATCTGTCAGTTGCGGTGACACCACATCAGTGAGAAGTATCTACAAATCTGTAATCAATTTTTTATTATTTGCTTTGCACAACAGAGTGGTCTATGTCAGACCCTGGTTTAGATGGGTTTGTGTTAGTATTTTGATTCAATGTGAAATCTTGACTGGTGAAGGATTATATTTCAGTTGCAGTGATACCCACATGAGTGATTAGTATCTAGCATTTTGTAATCAAATTTTAATTACTTGATTTGCACACCCATATGAGAGAATGTTATCTACTAATTTATAATCAATTTATAATTACTTGATTTGCACAACGAAGTAGTCTAGATTCTAGATAATAGCTTCGATAATACATTACATGAGGATACTGCAGTGAGAGGTGAGCTGGGTTAGTGATAGTGGGGCACTGTTGCAGACCTCACCTGGGTTTGATTCCTCAAAAAGTGGAGGGTTTGCCACTCCAGGACTGGCTTTGTAAGCAGTGGAGTTGTAATTGTTAAGTTGCACTTGACAGTGTCCCACCTTTTGATATGTATCCAAGTATCAAACAGTGTCCCACCTTTTGATATGTATCCAAGTATCAAACAGTGTCCCACCTTTTGATATGTAATGGATGCTCAACAATTAAGACTCTGAAAGCAGATTTTCAAGTATATCAGAATATTCGAGGACACCAGATTCAAATGGCAGCGAAGCTGATTAGGCCACCACATATGTGAAAGGCTACCGTCACGGGAAATCCAGACCTCAATCATATAGGGAGATAGGATTACTAGGGTTTCCTATACATTTAGCATGAATATTTTAGGATTCATCAAGTAATGAGCCGATTTTGTCTTCTTTCTCTCAAATGCGTGTATCTTTTGTTTCCTGCAAGGGTTTCTGAATTGCTTACCATCTATTGAAAAGTAATCCACACTGTCTCCAAAAAAATCTTTCAAGGTATTAACTTATTAAGTGATTTTGCCAAAAGTTAGAATTTGACCTAGCTAATGGTTTCAATCTAGTTAATTGTGTCAGTTCCCCAAACAGGTATGCTCCCAGAATTGCATGGTGACTCTATCAGAATTAAGTTAGTAACACTTTGAAGGGATCAACATGCAGAATCCTTATATCAGACCTGCTTCCTGAATTGCTTACCAATCTATTCAAGAGTAATCCAAGCTTTCTCCAATAAAATGTTTCAAGTTATTACACGATTTTGCCAGAAGTTAGAATTTGACCTAGATCACGGTTTCAACCTAGTTAATTGTGTCAGTTCCCCAGACAGATATGCTCTCAGAATTGCATGGCAACCCTATCATAATTAAGCTACTAGCACTTTGAAGCGATCTATATGCATAATCCTTATATCAGACCCGCTTGTTATATAAGTACTTATGAAAATAGAACGCATATCCTGTTTTGCAACCTTGACATGAAAACTTCAGGTTAAGGGTTGCCTGTAAATATGTAGATTCTAGTGGTTTCTGATAGTAGCAGCATCTCTGCTTAACACCCCAGCAGGTGGAAAAGAGACTCTTTGTTCTTATCCATCTCTTAGTAACGAGAAAAGTCATCAGGAATAAACAAAATATAAACTTGGAAGATCATATATCAAACATTAACTAGTTGGAAATTTGTTTCTCACTGATTTATGCCTAAGACGGAATGACAGGCTGGAAAGAAGCTGGATAGACGAAAAAGATTCAGTGCCAGAACCTAGAAACACATTCATGAGGAGCCATTCACCACCCAACTGTAGGAATCAGCTATGGTTTTCACCCCCAAGCTAGAGCATGAGGGAAATAAACTCTTATGGGACTCTAATCTCACTCAGTGCACCCCATTGCTCTCATGACCTAGCCAATCTGCCACTACAGAGCACTCTAGGGCCTAGGCCCTCATCCAGCTATCAATCAGCCATAACAATATGTTCCACCCTACACAACACATCCCTCTTTCTGCTTAATAGTCCCTCAGTGATCATCTTCCCTCTTCTTCCCTTCCAATGCTTTTCAGTGCAGACAGAAAGAGTCTAAACTGCTGATTGCCTTTTGGGAATAGCCTGGAGAGAAGCACATGTCTCCAAACGAACAATGAGCAGCAATAACAAGGTTGCAGTCTTAATGGAGTTTGCTTCAGCTGTTGTGGTCATTCCAGACATGGTTTCCCTCAAAATCATTGTATTTCTTCTCATGTTTTCTGTAACACCTCGGTTTTGACCCCGTTGCATTAGATGTATATGATGTATATATGGTAAATAATCATGGTGCGGAGCTAAAGGCCAAGGCCCCACCATTGATTGGTTATGCTATGTTTCGGGTTGAAATTGTCACCGATGGTATATTGGGGCATGCGGCATACATATCAAGTTTTGGCATCATGTAAATATACATCTTTAATTAAATGAACCCAACCAGCTATGCTCACTGCAACCATAATGAAAAAGGGCATGATTTTCCCAAGGATAAGGGGGGGGATCGTTAAACCATGAACCAATGGGGAAAAAGCCATGTGTCACCTTCCCTTGTCCTACCCAACTTCCACCATTAAGAATTGTTGCCGTTAGTTCGGGCAGTTATGGTTGGGAGTGGAGTGTGGCAAGACTGTCAGTCCTTTCCCACACACACACTCCACTAGCGGGTTGACTTCACGTTGGCAAGGAAAAACAACCACCTCCATCATTTCAGCGGACTCCCCATTCTCACTACTACGTGCCATCCTTTCCCTTATCTGTTCATCCTCACACAGGGACGGTAGTCTGTTCATTCTCACGCACAGGCATCTTTTCTGTGGATCTCACGCAGCCAGGAGGGGAGCCGCTTATCGGTTGTCATTTACGTTTTTCCATAGAGTGGAATCTGGTGTGTTTTCCCTCTGTATTTTGGGAGACTGTATCTTCTTCCCCAGTGCGGCCTGTGTAAGTCTTTTTCGATTGCTTCGTTATCCAGGAGGGACTGTTGTTTTCCCCACGTTGTGAACTGTGTTCGTTGATACATTTTGGGACTGCTGTAGGTTGTTTTGGAGTCGTTTTGGCCACGATAGGGCCAAGAACGACTCAGGAGTTGTTTTCCTTAACCAAGCTGTGAATTGCTTGTGTGATTGCGTGTATGCAGTGGTTGGTCTTCGGACTGTGCTGGGAGCAGGGATGGGGGCTTGGGTTGCTTGATAAACCTGGTGTGTTTGGAACCCACACAGACAGAGCTAGAGGGCTTGCTTTCTTCTCCACAACCCCTGAATAGCACTGGAAGGGAAGTCAGGGCCTGAGAAACTGTGTAGCAGAGAAGGGACTGATTCCTTGTGTTGGGTGTCTTAGAAGTCAGGCTAGTTCTGGTGTAGGTGTTGCTAGTTTTGTAATGGGCTCACCAGCTTAGCATTTAGCCTTTCTCAGCTCCTTGATGGCCTGATAAACCTGAGCATGTTGGCTTGGCTGTCTTGTTGATGGCCTGATAAACCCAATTGTGTTGGATTGGCTATGTTTTGTGTATCCTTGGCTATGTGTAAGCCTGCTTGTTCCATATTCCTTGGGGAATCATGGCCAGCTCGAGGGTGGCAGCATTGCTGAGAGATTTAGGAGCATGCTAGCCTATGGTTGGGTGGAACGTTGCAGCGACGTAGCTGGTTGCGGAGCGAGTTCTTCATAAAATAAGTAATCTTGTCTATTTTACTCCTGCAATCATTTTACTGTTAATGAATATGGTGAACATGTTGAATGCTTGTATGAATGTATGTTGCTTCCGCTGTGTATGATAAATAATTGTATCTGTGTATGTTCTACTTCAATGCATTTTGTTTTCATCTTTTCAATTTTTATAAATGCACATGTTCATGGGGCTGGTTTCCCGGATGGTTAAGGCCATGGTAGCGTCCTCTTCGTCGGTCGGAGGGTCGGGGACGTTAAAGTGTGGTATCAAAGCTTGCCAGGTTGCAGCATGGGCCTCTATGGGCCATGACTAACCAGTTCGCAGAGGCATGTTGCCTTCTGCCCAGAAGAAATCAGTGAATGACTGGAAAATTCACAAATTTGTCTAAGTGTTTAAATTATCGGTTCATCGGAACACTTAGTGGGAAGGACTTCCGATGCAGTGGAGAGCTAGGCGGAAGCACACCCGACGGAGGACAGTTGGAAGAAAATTGCAGAAAATTTTCTAAGTTTTCATCGGCTGTCGACGGAACTTAGTGGATGCGGGAGCCGTAGTTTCGGCAAAGATCAGTCGAGGACCGCCGAAACATCGGCTCGATGTAGTGGTTTGGACCGTCGATGCGCCGGAAGAAGGTTAGTTGAAGAGACCGCCAATGGACGTCGGCGAAAAATAGTTGATCGAGCGCTCGCCATTGCGGATGGCTAGACCACTACGCGTCCGACGGGTAGAGCCTCCAACCACCAACGCCGAAAAGAAAGTTTAAATTTTTTTTTTCTAAGGCCCAAAATTGTCGGCTATCGGAAGAAGATAGTGTTTCGTGTGTCTGCTGTTGCGAAAGCCTAGAGCACTAGTCTTCCGACGAGGAGAAGCTTCGACTGCCGATACCGGTCAAAAATCAGTTTGTCGATTGGAAAACATTAGCGGATTAGATCGCCGATCGAGAAAGGATCAAAGATGATGAGCCGCCGTTGCGGCTGTCGAACGAACTAACCCGCCGATGCTTTAGTCTTCCACTCACCGACGCCGAGGTGTTAGTGGATTATGGAGTCGACAGAGTCAGCGGAAGATAGAGAAAGTTTTCGCCAACAGAAGAAGAAATTTTCAAAAAATTGTCTAAGTGTTGAGGCCATCGATGATCGGCGACGGTTAGCTGTTTGGATCGGCGGAAGTTAGTGGTTCGTGCGCTGCCATTTCGGAAGCCTAGAGCGCTAGCCTTCCGATGAGAAGAGGTTGCCGATGCCATTCAGGTTATGCCTTAGTAGATTTGGCCGCCAATTAGAAGAAGATCGAAGATGGGGGCCGTCGTTGCGGCTGCTGATGGAACTATTTCGTCGACACCTAGTTAATTCAATTGCCGATGAGCTACGTCAGATGAAGTTAGTGGATTGAAGGTCCGTCGTTGCGGCTAGCTAATGAACTATCCTTCTGACGGATAGAGGCTTCAACCGCCGATGCCGCAGTGATTAGTACTTTCGACAGCCGATGAATAGAAGATGGAAGAGCCGATGCCGCGGAAGACAAGGCAAGAAGAAAATTCAAAATTTTCTCTAAGGCACGAGATCATCATCCATCGGGAAATGTTAGTGGATCAGATCGTCGATCGGAAAAAGTTCAATGAAGGTGACCCGCCGTTGCGACTGCTTAGTCAACTAGCCCTCCGACGCTGCAGCAACTAGTGCTTCCGACCGTCGATAGACTTACGACTGCGGAAGACTTAAGGAGATTGTTGGCCGCCGTTGCGGAAAGCTGGGTGACTAATAGGTTATGCTATTGACGAACAGACGCGGGATAATAGACCATTGCAGGCCCGATGCGACGGAAGGAATCAGACGAGTAACTCGCCGATCGAAAGTCTAGACGTTTGTTGCGGAAATTGAAGTAAGAACACTTTCCACCGTTGTGGCTGCCTAGAAGACTAATCATTCGACGCAATAACATAGCCAATCGTCGACACAGAGGAGGTAGGTTGCTGTTTGGATCGCCGCAACGACAGGAAGTATAGTGACTTGGATCGCCGATGTGTAGAGGGTTAGACCTGCCGAGATAGGCTGTGGCCGCGGAAGACATAGAAGGTTTATGGGCCGCCGTTGCGGAAGCCATGATGACTAACCGCCCGATGCACAAGACACCCGACCGCCGATGCAACGCATAGGCTGGTTTCGTTGCCGATTAGGTTTGGAGAGTTGGATGCAGATCCGATACAGTGGAAGGAAATAGGTGAACCGCCCTCTGCGTCGCCAATGTAGATCGGAAGTTTGGCGATCTGCCCGCTGAAACGTCAGAAAAGTTGTGTGGAAGAGACCCGATGAAAAGAAGGAAACTTTGGGTTTTTCGAAGTGGAAATTTTCTCAGCAAATTCTAACTGTTTTAGCAGATTTCAGCGCACTGTCAGTGGATTACAGGGCCGAACACGGGGGAGAGGAAAATTTTGTGTTTTTAGCATAATTGTTGTTTTATGAATTTCCAGAAGAAAAGGTAAGTAATTTTGATTTATATTAATGTTATGCATCTAATAGTTTGATACAAACACATTTGTAGAAATTTAGATAACTTCCAAGAGCGGTACTCCAGAAAGAACAGTGTGGTAAAGCCAAAGGTGGTTTAGTCATGAGAACCCATGATGGGTATGATGCTCAGGATTCTTACGAGCGAGCAGAAGATGCCATGGAAGAAAATGTCCATAATGGAAATGATGACATCGAGTCCAATGGAAGGAGATTCCAAGAGACATCGTCAGATGTTGCAGCCACCATGAGAAGCTTGATTAAAGCCCAGGAAGAGCAGCAGCAGTTGAATGCTGCAGTGTTGCAAAGTTTGACAGACTTCCAGAGAAAGATAGACCCTGGACGAGATACAGCAAGACCAGAGGGCAGCAAGAGCAGTACTAGGAGAAGGAGAAGGACTTCTAGTGGGTCATCTGATTCTGAAGAATCCAGTGAGGATTCAAGTTCTTCTTCTCATAGAAGAAAAAGAAAGAGGCGCCATAGAGATCGCTCTCGGGGTGAATTTAAGAAAGCTAAACCTCCTTCATTTGATGAAGTAAAGATTGGACAAGAGGCTGAAGCTTGGCTTCTTGGGATAAAGAAGTACTTTCAGGTGCATGACTATTCGGGAAACATGAAGGCAAGAGTTGCCATATTCAATCTGAATGGAAGAGCATCCATTTGGTGGGAACACTTCAAGCAAGTAAAGAGGATCAGTGAAAGGAGACTTAAGTGGAAGCAGTTCAAGAAGTATTTCAAACAGAAATACCTCTCTGACAGGTATTATGATGACAAGATTAAGGAGTTCCATGAGCTAAGATTGGGACAGTGGACCATGGAAGAATATGCAAATAAGTTTTTGGAGCTGTTGAGGTATGTCCGGTACATCAGAGATGAAAAAGTGAAGGTCCAACGTTTTTTGAGTGGATTACCTCAGTCTTACAAAGATAGAATTGAGTTTTATGAACCTAGAACTGTTGAAGAAGCAATAAGGAAGGCTAAGTATTGCTATTATGAGCAAAGCAAAGGTAAGCCAGATTACCATAAGGCATGGAAGGACAAGAAGAACGAGAAGTTTGACCAAAGAAAGAAGGGTTTCAAACCTTCTAACTTCAGGAATCAGCAAAAGTAGCCATCTCAAGCTGCGAGTAAACCAGTTGGAGTGACAGGAGAAAAACCTAAAGATCCACAACAGAATAGGGGGCCACTCCAATGTTGGAAATGTGGAGGACCCCGCATGCGCAGAAATTGTCCACTCGAGAATGAGGGTGCAAGGCCAGCTTATAACATTCAAGAAGCAGAAACAGTGGGTCAAGTAGCAAGGGGAGTCCCTAGGATTTATGTAGCACTGAAAGACCACCAAGCAGATCACCAGTCAACTGTGGCTGAAGTTGCAGGTAAGATTGTTGAGCAATCTGTTTCTATTTTGATTGACCCTGGTTCTACACATAGTTACATCACTCCTAGAGTAGTGGAGATTTGTGCTTTTAAGAAAGTAAAGCATAGGAATGTTAAATTTTCATATGCTTAACTAAGACATCAGTATATCATTTCATTTTTCATAATAAAAGCATATAAAACAGGATCACTGAAAGAAACAGCATCACA
>LPNX010452500.1:0-24537 GCA_001517045.1 Pseudotsuga menziesii
ATAGTCATTTGACAAAAGAAATGGTTTAAACCATCCACATTCTACATAGTAATGTAGAATGTTATGTCGCATTGTGATGTTTATCAAGGTTTACATTTCATAGCAACGTTATCATCAGTTATATTACATTATGACATTAAGCCATGATTTGTTACAGCGTTTGGTTGTTATATGTAACCACAACCAAAGATGTGACACATTAATAATGTGATATTGGGTGTTTAATAAGCGTTATGTCACATTGTGACGTCTATCACAGGTTATGTTACATTACCGACATTCATGAAGGGTTATGTCACATTGTGATATTTTTCAAGGGCTATGTCACATTGTGATAATGCCCAAGATGTCAAACATTAATAATGTGTCTTTGGATGTTTAGAAAATTTCTTTAAGAATTTTCTTGATATATATATAGTCGTTTGACAAAAGAAATGGTTTAAACCATCCACATTTTACATAGTGATGTAGAATGTTATGTCGCATTGTGATGTTTATCAAGGTTTATATTGCACTACGACGTTATCAATGGTTATATCACATTACGACGTTAAGCCATGGTTTGTTACAGTGTTTGGTTGGTATATGTCAACAAAACCAAAGATGTGACACATTAATAATGTGATAGTAGGCGTTTAATAAGCGTTATGTCGCATTGTGAGGTTTATCATAGGTTATGTTACATTAGCGACATTCATGAAGGGTTATATAACATTGTGATATTTGTCAAGGGTTATGTCACATTGTGATAATGCCCAAGATGTGACACATTAATAATGTAATAGTGGGCATTTAATAAGCGTTATGTCGCATTGTGACGTTTATCACAGGTTATGTTACATTAGCGACATTCATCAAGGGTTATGTCACATTGCAATAATGCCCGAGATGTGACACATTAATAATGTGTCTTTGAATGTTTAGAAAATTTCTTGTTGCATTATCAACTATGGCCACGTGGTTCACCAAAGTCAACCATGGTTAAGTGTGGCCAAAATAATGTATTTTTATGTCACATTAAGACTTTTGCTTTTGAAAAGCGAAAAAAATTCATCTGTGTACACAAACAATGTTTTGATATTACGACATTTATCAATACTTATGTTCAATTGCGACATTCCTCTATGTACAACCATAGTCTTCATTAAGTCAAATATTAACCATGAATCAAGAAAATTAATCAAATGCCTATATTTGCACTTATCATAATCTAGAAATTTTTTCCTCTAATATTTAATATTCATATCCCGTAGACATTATGATATAGCCAATTTTTTCCCTATAATATTCATGTCCCGTAAACATTATGATATAACCCTAAGTGTTAAATGATATTTAATATTATTGTGAATTATTAATAATATTTCATTATTACTTTGAATATAGTAATTTAATTAAAGAACATATCTTTAATGTAATTAATTAATTAAAATGTAACATCATAATTAAAATATATTATTAATAATTAATTTTTACATTGTTAATTAATCAAATCAAATCACTTCATTAAGATTGTTTTATTAAGAGATATTTTTGTTTAATTAAGTATAATCATATTACAATTATTTAAATAATATTATTGCTATTGATACTTTAAAGATATGTCTACATGCCCACGTTACTAGCAACAACCACATTAAATTAATTAATGTGTCTAAATACATCGATAGGCATAAATTTAGGCTCATACTTTTTATTTTTTCCCTATAGTATGTGCTTAAATTTACGTCTATCGACATATTCAGACACATTAATTAATTTAATGTGGTTGTTGCTAGTGAAATAGATACATAGCGAGTTGTAGTAGAACAAAATCTCTACAGATTTCAAGAAATAATAACAACCAACATTAACTCCTTGAGTCTCTTCCTCACGTTGTACTTTCAAACTTCACAAAGGGAACAAATACAGAGATTTGAGGAAAATCAAAGTTCCTCCAAGTGCATGGAGCATTACCCCCCTTTTGGCTTCTCTTCTAATGAAAGCCAGATTTATATAAAACTGTCTTGGGAATCAAAAAGAGAGAATCTCTGCTCCATGAAATTCAAGGTTTTGTTACGCTCCTACGATTTGGTAATTCCTTGTATCTTCCTTGAAATGTCTTCTAACGATCTTCTTCATGCCAAATCATAACGTTTATTAAATAACAATTTATATAAAAGCACCAATTAAGAAAAGGACAAAGACGATAATGAGTAAAGAAAACTTGTGTTTGATAGCACCAATTAAATTGTAATTTGTTAGTCCCCAGTAAAGTACAAAAGCTATGTTAAATTATATTATAGGGTGAAGAGTTTCAGTACCATGTTTGAGAATTTTTACACAAGTTCAACCTCCTTGGAGGCATGCGTTACACTGTAAACATTTTCAAGATACTTGATGCCCAGTAGAAGCATCTTCAATGCGTACTGTCCAAATTCTAAATCAAGAAGGAAAGTGAATGCGTACATCTCTACAGTTGGTGCAGTTGCAGATTTTGCCAGCTACTGTTTTGGCCAAATGTTTATTGGTGCAGTTGCAGACTTTGTCGGCTACTATTTTGGCCAAATGTTTATTGGTGGAGTTGCAGACTTTGCCAGCTACTATTTTGAGCTACTATTTTGGCCAAATATTTATTGGTACATTTGCAGACTTTGCTTGCTTCTAATGATATTCAAGAAAACGAGGCCTCTTCTATTGGAGTAGTCTAACGCCTCGGCAGAGTATTGTTGGATGGATGCAGAGTCGGGAGGATGGAGTAGTCACCAACTCTCGGGGTGGTGAGTAATTGCTTGGGAGGTTGAGGTGGCGACAAGAGAAGCTTGTGCAGGGATTGATAGTTCGAAGTTAGATTTAGATCTATGTGGGACCCTCGTGATAATAGATGGATGGATGTGCGGGAAAACGAGATCATTAACGACGTAGGTAGACGGAGTAGTCTAACGCCAAGCTAAATCGCCAAAGCGTTAGACTACTCCCTCTTCTATTCACCTGCTAAAGATGTTATCTATCGGTCTGTACCTTCTCTGTGCAGCAAGAAGTCATGAATGGCATTGAAAAGTTGTGAAGTTATGACACCCATTTTCAGTTTCATATTCCAGAAATGGGCAACTGTTGACAGTCAATTAGAATATTAAAATGTGACTAGTGCAGAGATAAATCGTTGTTCACGTTTCTAATTTATTTTTTAACGAAGAACCAACAACAATAATTCTATTAGATCTGTCTTCGAATCTACTCTGCTATGCTCGGCTACCATCTTGAGGTGAAGGAGATTGTGTTGGTCCAACGGCAACAAACAGTTTTAGTGGAAATAAAAGATTAAGCAGTTATTTTTATTTGTACCAACCATTTTTATTCACTTCACTTTATTTTTTTATTATGCTATCAGAAAATAGCGACATTTGACTGTAAGATATGGGAAAGATTAAGGGTGAGAACGAGAAAATACGAATCGTCTTTGATTTTAATATCCATTTTTATATATAATTATAAAGAAAGATTGGAATTATATTAATATTATGTAATTATGTGGATATATATTTTTTATTAGAGATTTGGGGTAGATTACAGCTTATGTTTTTCATTTATGGATGAGGATAAGACAAGTGTATTGTGGAGATTGATTCTACGATAGTCGTTCAAAATTCAAAATAAACATTTATAGAAAAAAGAATATAAAAAATAAATCGTAGCTAACTAGTAGTTGATGAATGGATAACCAACAATTCATAACAGATAAGTAGAAGAATGTGAGATTAAAAAGAAAACGAATATAAAAAATAACTAATACTTGATGAATGAATAATAAGAAAAATGTCGGTGATAACATGTAACTAGGCATGGATAACTCACACTTAAAATGTTTAATTAGAAAAATACGAAAAATAAAAAAATATTTTCCATTCCATAACTATCTCTAAACTATAATCCAGCCACAAACTATGTGAATATGCTAATTTATTTGTTAATGTTAATTATATGTATAACCTTTTACTATTTGATATTTATTTTTATGTAATTTTTGAAGTATATATATATATATCCTGTTGGTTAATATTCTCATTTTAAACGATATACCTCAGCTTCAAGTAAGATTCATATATATAAAATTCTCCTACTGGTTGATATTCTCATTTGGAGGGATATACCTGAGATTCAATTGCCATAAACATGTTGGTTGATAACATATCCATTTCGACTTTTGAAGTAAACTTCAATGTTCTCACATCATTGATATTATTTAGTGAAAAGATCTTTTATATATATATATTATTTAAATATAATAAAACAAATAATATAGTTAGTAAGCTCAATAATATAATTGTGATGGTTGATAGTTATCCGGTTGGAGAAACCACAACCTCGATAGCTCATAGTTAAGGGTTGCATAGTGTTATCCATGATCCAAGTTGAGTACCTCAATCAGCTAGTTACTCATTGTTTTTTTATGTAAATTTTGTGAATGACATCCATCCTTTATGTAAATTTTGTCAATGATATCCAGCTTGATATATTGGTTGGTTTATGCTATGTTTTTAGTAACTTAAGATTGTCTTGTAAAAATATTTGCAATATATTAAAAAATATTTGCAATATTCTTAGAGAACATAATAATTGAGCTATAATTAAGTTATTAATATAAACCTAGAGTACATTGCAATTGAAGTGGTCTTTCCTTTACCTTTTCAAAGAAGGGATTTTGGGATTTATCCACTTATGAGAAATGTAATAAGTTTTCTATCTTTTAGAAGAAAAATCATTTTGATAGCTTTTCAAGTGCCCACGGCTTCATCTTTCATGGTTGTTGTCTAATGCTGTAAGTATAAATGGATCTATTATTAGCACTTAGTGTGACTAAATAAAGACAAAAAAAATAAGAAAATAAAAATAGAATACTTAAATAAGAAAATCATTTAAATCTTCAAAAACCCAATATTATTTTTAATCTGGATATTTCATGAATGAAATTACCTTAAGCTAAGTGAATTGACTTTTCTTAATAAATTTAAGCTAACTTTTTTCTAGTTTAAACAATTGTACATGATATTTTTAATCTTCTACAACATATTAAAAGTTGGTCATTTTGACATTTAGATGATGATGATGGTTAACGTTCTCAACTGTGTTTTGATTTAAATATTATATAATATGAGATTATTGTAATAAAATATATATTTACAGATATCATTTTAATTAAATGATATTAAATTTGTGAAACATTTTATTTAATATTTATTTTATTTTTTTATTTAATATTTTTTTTTGTTTTTATTATTTTTTTATTTTATGCTTCATCTCCAAATAAGAAAAAATGAATAAGCCTACCCGTTAGTTGTTCAAATCCACAAACTAACATTGCCATAAAAATACCAAAGAATGGCATGGACTTCTAAAATGTTTCCTAATTTCACTTTACACCAAAACTATTATTTTCGTAAATTTCGGTTAGGAATAAGGAAGAACAAACAATTGCCTAATGAAGATCCGGACCACAAAGGTATTCTTAAGTGCTTGTAATAGTCATAATTATAATAAATAATCTTTTCTCAAATTTGGATTGGGAATAAGGAAGAACAAACAATTGCCTCATGAAGATTCCGACCACAAAGGTAATCTTGACAGCTTGTAATAGTCATAATTATAGCCGAGGAGCTCATGCATTTTATATGATACTTATTTCTTAATTATTTTAGTATTGGAAGTAACTTGATTAGAATTTTGGGGTGGACTATCATCTAGGACAATAATAAAACAAGTGTACTGTTCATATTGATTATACAGGCATAGTCCAAAATTACTAATTAATAATTTCAAAAAAATAAAAAATAACTTAGTTAACATCTGATAAGTACAATTAGTTATAGTTGGAAAAATTAAACTTCAACTTCACCTATTCCATTATTTCGATTATTAGATACAACTATTGGATTAATAGATACAACTATGACCTTAACTTCAATAATGATACAACTATTACCTTAATGTCAACTCCAATCATGATATATTAACTTTTAAATTAACTATTAGATACAACTATTAGCTTAATGATACATTAACTTTTAAATTAACTATTAGATACAACTATTAGCTTAACTCCAGTGATTCTACAACTATAAGTTTAACTTCAACTCTAATCATAGTTATATTGGATAACTATTAGATACAAATATTAGGTTAACTCCAATTATTCTACAACTATTAGCTTAACTTCAACTCTAATCACTTAAGGCTTAGTCAAAGTACATTTGGCATCTAGGAGTCTAGCTAATATGCACTCGTGTAACAGTCAAACTAATAAAATCCTTTGAACTCCTAATAAAATCCTTCATATGGCAGTTGGGCATCTAGTTAATTACGTTGATATGAGTATATATCTTAGAAATTTGGGGTGGAATATCATCTATGTTTTTTCATCTACGAACGATAATGAGACAAGTGTACTATCCAGATTGATTCTATGGGTGTCGTCCAAAATTCATAATTAATAATTTCAAAAAAATAAAAAATAACTTAGTTAACATCTCATTAGGACACTTTGTGATAGTTGGAAAAATTAAACTTCAACTTCAACTTCAACTATTGGATTAATAGATACAACTATGAGCTTAACTCCATTGATGATACAACTATTAGCTTAATGTCAACCACGGGGACTTCACTTAGTGAACCTCCCACATAGCACGTGCGATCGTGGGATATTAAAGAATACCCTTAATTTCCAGAGATATTGACCCAAACTCTTTTTGTTGAAACCCCCTCCCAATACTTATAAAATCCTCCTCACCCCTTTTTATACCTCAATCCTTATAAACCACCCTACCCACCCCCACCTTAAACCCCTCATCCCCCCCAATACCTACAATATATTGGTTCAATTTTTGATCATTTTAAAACCCACAATATGAACTAATGTGATAGGATATTGGTCAACAAGTGAAGCCCCCGTGATGTCAACTCCAATCAATCATAACTTTTATTTGAATTGCAATTGCATGACTTAATGTACAGCTTGAGTGGGCCTAATGGTTAAGAGCATGTGTTTCCTCTTAGGAGGTCACAGGTTCAAATCCAAAGGAGATACAACTATTCGATTAATAGATACAATTATGAGCTTAACTCCATTGATGATACAACTATTAGCTTAATTTAATTAACTATTAGATGCAACTATTAGTTTAACAATCACTAGTTTAACTTGAACTCCAATAGTTGATATATTAACTTTTAAATTGACTATTAGATACAACTATTAGCTTAATTTCAATGATTTTACAACGATTACTTAACTTCAACTCTAATCTTAGCTATATTAGATTAAGTATTAGATAAGTATTAATAATTATTAATATGGTTGTCACTCCTATATAATAGGAGAATCTTCATTATTGTCTTCATAGTTTTTTAATTTGCTTTCCAATTTGTTCATATTTTATTGTTAAAAACATTTTATAAAATATGAAATTAATAATATATGAAAAAATATAAAGCATAAGAATTTGCAACATATAACTTTTATATTTCATAAAATATTGTTTTTAATTATATTTTTACTTAAAATAAATCTTAAATTATTTGTTTTTCTTAATTACGTCGATAGACTTTTTATTTGAGATTTGGGGTGACTACAGCCTATGCTTTTTCATCTACAGGCGAGGATGAGACAAGTGTATTGTTGAGATTGATTCTACGGCAGTCATTCAAAAATCGGAATAAACAATTATAAAAAAAAGGAATTTAAAAAATGACTAGTAGCTAGCTAAAGAATGGATAACTGGTAGCAATGCATGGATAACTCATAGTTGATGAATGGATAAGTAACAGTTCAAGGGAGATAACTAGAAGAATGTGATTAAAATAAAAAGAATATACAAAATAACCGATACAGTTGATAACTGGATAACAGGAAGAATGTCGATGATAACATGTAGCTATGCATGGATAACTCACAGTTGAACCCATTTAACTAGAAGAATATGACGAATAAAAAATTATTTCCAAACGGTCTTCCATTCCATCACTATCTTTCAACCATTTGATCCCTATCAACATGTTCAAGCCAGAAACTATGTGGGTGTGCTAATTTTTGTATATATTAGTTGGATAAACGTTTTTATTTGAGATTTGGGGTGGACTACGCCTTATGAGTTTTCATCTACGAATGAGGATGAGACAAGTGTACATTAGAGGTTGTATCTATGGCACTCGTGCAAAATTTGAAATAAACAATTATTAAAAAAGGAATATAAAAAATAACTAGTAACTAGCTAACTGGTAGCAATGCATGGATAACCCATAGTTGATGAATGGATTGTTGAATATTGTAACTTCAAAGGATATTCTAAATGTATTTTACTGATGTACCCCAAGGGAGATGTTAATATTCCTCCGTCGGGATGTTACTATTGTAATTGGTCATCATAGAGTCATGAGGTAAAGCATCCATTGTAAGTCAGGTCATTAGTACCCTAATGAATATAAAAAAATATCGTTTTGTGATTTCCTGGGTGAAGTCGGCCCAAACAATTTAGTGGGGCCGACTTGTTTAGGGTAAAAGTCAATTGACAAAAATAGTATAAATAGAGTGGTTGTGCTTCTAATTTGAACACAGACACACTCACTTGTGTAGTGCAAAAGAGAGATAGATATAGATACTGGAAGGAGGAGGATTACCTGTTTTTGGGGTTTATCTTATACATCTTATACAGAGGAAGTTTTGCTGGGTTTTTTTCCCCTTGAGGGTTTCCCAAGATAAATTTGTGTCTCTCTTGTGATTGTGTTTCTTTCGGTGATTATGCATATGCTACTATTGTGGATTTGGATTAAACACTAATGATATCTAGTTTAGCATATGAAATCTTAACATGGTATCAGAGCTAGCTTGAATAAGACAACTTTCACAAGGTGATACTCTCTCCTCTCCCTCTAGAAGAAATTAGGGTTTCCGCAAAAATTGGAATTTTGAATATCTGCTTGCATAGAAAGTTGCGCCTCTCTGGAGCGCATCTATTGAGCCCAGGATCGAATTTTTTGGGTGCTTGAGTCTCCGGGAAATCCAAACCCTAGTTTGGCCCTGAACTAGAAAACTACAAAAAATCAGAACCAGAAATTCTGTAGAAATTGGAACCTTGCAAGTAAGATTTGAAGGGTGAAGATTTGGGATCTCCAGAAACCAACTAGACCAACCAACTCTCCTCAGTCAAGCGTATCTTCTGGTAAGGTCAACTTTTCATTTTGAGAAATTTCATTTTTTAGTGACCTACTAGGTAGGATGGCCCCAAGCACTAAGGTTGAGGATAAGTTGGAAGGCATTGAAAACTTTTGAGCATGGAATTATAGGATTGGTCTCATTCTCAGAGAGAGTGATATTGATAAGAATATCAAAGAATTCCCTGAACCAGAAGAATATGAAGCTAAGGAGAAGCATCAAAAGGACCTAATCAAGGCAATGAGGATCATTGTTGATTCTATCAAAGATCACTTGATCCCTTAAGCTTCATCTAAAGAGAAACCAAAGCAAATGTATGATGCCCTCTCCAGAATGTATGAAGGGAGGAACATCAACAGAAAGATGAATTTGAGAGCTCAACTGAAGAGTACCAAGATGAGTAAAGGAGAATCAGTTCAAGATTACTTTACAAGGGTCTCCTAGCTCAAAGAACAACTAGATGTTATTAGATACTCCCTTGATAAAGATGAACTAGTCATGAATATTCTCAATGGTCTCACTAGACCTTGGGAATCATTCATATAGACTATGTGTGCTAGAAAATAAAGTATGAAGTTTGACATTGTATGGGAAGACTCCATCCAAGAGGAGGCTAGAGTAGCTAATAGAGAAGCTTTACTTAGGGAATATTAGCAGGCTCTAGCTACCCATACCAAGAGAAGAAAACAATCAAACTTCAAGTAGGATGGTCACAAGGAGCATAAACCTCCAAATAAGTTTTAAGAGAAGAGAAACTACTCCAAACATCAATGTTATAATTGTCATAAGATAGGGAACATTGCTAGAGCATGTCCATTGAATAATAACACCAACTAAAGACATCATGCTCATGTAGTTGAAGATGAGGATGAAGAAGAAAAAGAAATACCTAGAAAGAGGCAAGAAAAAGAAGAATATATAGAGTATTATGTACCATTCTCTGCACTCTCTCGGTCTATAACACCTAGAGAAGACACATGGCTTATTGATAGTGGTTCCTCAAAGCACAAGACAAGGAAGAATCAAACTCTGTCAAAACTTGAAGAAATGAACTCTCCTTAGAAGGTATCTCTAGGGGATTACTATCAATATCACATCAAAGGCATTGGTGAATCAAGCTATAAGCTTGACTCTGGAACCTCCATGAAAATGAAGGAAGTATTATATGTACCAGGTTTGAAAAAGAGTCTGCTTTCCATCTCAACACTATATCAGAAAGGATATAGAGTTACTTTTATAGATGGACAAATACTCATGTGGTCCAAAGGAAAGACAATTGAAGATGTTGTGGTCATTAGTGAAGAAGAAGGAGGACTGTACAAAATAAAGGGAAATCCAGAGACAACCCTTGTCCATGAGACCACTAACTCATGTGAACTATGGCATAACAGACTTTCTCAAATCAACTACAAAGCATTACCCTATGTGAGAAAAGTGGTAACAAGTTTAACATATCTGAAGATTGATCATGAAGGAACTTTCAAAGGATGTGCAAGAAGAAATAACATAGAGAACCAATTTCCTAAAATTGAAACAAAGACCAAAGGTACGTTGGAATTGATTCATTCTGATGTATGTGGTCCTATGCCATCTACATCCTGAAGTGGATATGAATACTATTTCACCTTTATTAATGACTATTCAAGAAAGACATGGATATACTTATTGAAGTCCAAGAGGGAAGTGTTCGGGAAATTCAAGGAATTCAAATCCTTAATATAGAACCATTCAGAAAAAAAGAATTAAGACATTGAGATTAACAATGGTGGAGAATAGACTTCAAAATAATTTGAAGCATTCTGCAAAAAAGCTGGAATTAAGAGGGAACTAACCACTCCCTATAATCCCCAGAAAAATGGTGTTGTGGAAAGAAAGAATAAAACCATTATGGAAGCAGTGAAAACCATGATTCATGAACAAGATCTCCCCATGCACCTGTGGGCTGAAGTAGCAAGAAAATTTATGTATGTGCAGAATAGATTATCTCATAGTGCTCTTGGATTCAAGACTCCTGAAGAAATGTATACATGAAAGAAAACTGAAGTGAGGCATCTCAAGATATTTGGTTGTCCATTATATGTGCATATTCCGAAAGAGAAGAGAACCAAGTTGGGTCCTTCTAGAAAGAAGGGAATATTTGTTGGATACTATGAAGTCTCCAAAGCCTTCAGGATATACATTTCAGGATTCCATCATATAGAAATTAGTAGGGATGTGACATTTGATGAAAAAATTGCTCTTAATAAATCCAGAAGAATTCAGCTTGAAGAAGTACATGAAGAGGATGTAACTTCCAAAAAATAAGAAGTTGAATCCTCTCATTAAATAGTATCATCAGAAGATCATGATATGCTAGAACCTCAGGAACCCCCTACTATGGATATCTCTAGAAATAGAAACCTGATTGGGTAAGAGAAATCATACAAGAAGAAAAAAGGTATGGAGCTCCAGAAGGCTCCACAAGAACAAGCAAGAGATCAAAGCCATACTCTAGTTATGTAGCTTTGATGTGTGACTTTGTAGATCAAGAACCCACCAGCTATGAGGAAGATGCACAAAAGAAAGAGTGTGCGGAAGCAATGATGGAAGAATACCAGTCAATAATGAAGAATGATGTTTGGGATATAGTACCCAAACTAGAAAACAAGAGTGCGGTATCTTCAAAGTGGATCTACAAGATAAAACACGCAACTGCTGGAAGTATTGAAAAGTACAAGGCAAGATTTCTGGCAAGAGGATTCTCTCAGAAAGAGGGGATTGATTATGAAGAGACTTGTGCTCCAGTAGTAAGGTACAGCTCCATCAAAACCATCATGGCTCTTGCTTCCATGATGAAGTGGGATCTACACCAAATGGATGTAAAGACAGCCTTCCTGAATGGTATGATTGAGGAAGAGGTTTACATCGAAAAGCCACAAGGATTTGAAGTCGAAGACAGAGTGACTCATGTATGTAAGTTTAAAAAGGCTCTGTATGGACTGAAGCAATCTCCTAGAGCTTGGTATGGAATAATTGATAGCTTCTTGAAAATTTTTGGTTTTACCAAGAGTAAAATCAACCCTAACCTTTACATGAAAGTTATGGATGATCAACCTGTCATACTATTACTGTATGTGGATGATCTATTTTTGGAAGGAAATGAGAAACATGTCACATATTGCAAGAAGAAGCTAGATGAATAATTTGAGATGAAAGATCTTAGATTGATGCATTATTTCCTCGAGATGGAAGTGTGGCAGAGCCTAGAAGGAATCTTTCTGAACCAGGGAAAGTATGCAATGGAAATATTGAAAATATTTTATATGTTGTATTGTAAATCCATGGCCACACCCATGGACACCAACTTGAAGTTGTTATCTGATGAATCATCAGAGTTAGTATAAATGACTTAGCACATAAATATTATTGGGTCATTGATGTATCTGACAAATACAAGGCTCGGTATATTTTTTGTTGTGAACACCTTAAGTCAGTTTCTAGTTAAACCTATACGGGTTCACCTCGTAGCTACAAAGTATGTGATGAGGTACCTAAAAGGTACAATAGATTTTGAACTATACTATGTTAGATATCATGACTACATATTGTATGGATATATGGATTTAGACTGGGCAGGAAGTGTCGTAGACAGAAAGCACCTCAAGTGGATGTTACTGTTTAGGATCCGCCATGATCTCATGGTTTAGTAAGAAACAGTCCAGTGTTGCTCTCAACACAGCTGAAGCAGAATACATAGCAGCTTGCTCCGCTAGTTGTGAAGTGATATGGATTCGAAAATTGATGTCAAGACTATTTGACATAGAGTTGGACACTGCAGTGATTCTATCTAACAACCAAAGTTGTATAAATATGACAAAGAATCTGGTGTTCCATGATAAATCAAAGCACATAGAAATATGATATTTTTATATAAGGGATATGGTACAAAAGGGAGCTATAAAACTCCAGTATGTGAGTACCGATGAGCAAGTTGATGATGTGTTGACCAAGCATCTATCTCAGGTGAAGTTTGAATACTTCCGTGACAAGCTTGGTGTAGTCTGAAAATACTTTCCTCACAAGGAGGAACATTGATGATATGGACCCTTCTCAAAAAAAAGGAATGAGTCGAAGATATGTACTCTCCTCGGAAAGGAGAAACATGTTGGAGATATAGACTCTCTTCAAAAAGGAGGAACAAGTCGAAGATATGGACTCTCCTCGGAAAGGAAGAACAAGTCGAAGATATGAACCCTCCTCGAACAATGGGGGAGTAGGTTGATAATATAGATCCTCCCTAGAAAGAGGGAGTGATCATGAGATTGTCATTAATGACAGTGATCCTCTCTTGAGGATGGTCTTGCGGAAAAATAACACTATGCTCCTGAGAGTGTTCCTTACTAGCGAAGGATGGTCCCGCGGACATTACTCTTGCATGGAGCGTGTACCATAGAATAACACTTGCTTGGGAGTGGTCCTAAATTTAGTAGGATGCTCTATGATGAGTCCTCAGTCTCCTCATGGATGTTAGATCTGTAGTAGCAGATGTTACTCTCGCATGGAGAGTGTACCTACATTTATATGTAGATGCCGTAGAATAACACTCGCTTAAGAGTGGTCCTAACTTTAGTAGGATTCTCTATGAGTCCTTGTGGACATTGTAGTCTAACACTCGTATGGAATGGTCCTAGATATAGTGTTGAGGATGTCCTATGATGAGTCCTTACGGATGCCAAATCTACAGTGGTAGATGTTACTCTCATATGGAGAGTATATCGTAGAATAACACTCACTTGGGAGTGGTCCCAACTTTAGTGTTGAGGATTCTCTACGATGAGTCCTCACAGACACCATAAAATAACACTCGTTTGGGAGTGGGACTAGATCTAGTGTTGAGGATGCTCTATGATGAGTCCTTACTAATGACATGTCCTGCATTCACATGTGGACAAGATCTACATTCAGTTGTAGACTATTCAGCTGGTCGATATTATGGACCCTCCTCGTTAAGGGGGTGTCACATACCCCAATTTTGTAAAATAATGTTAATTGTTTTAATTTGATTCCTAAGACATTATGTTAAATTTAATACTAAGTAGGAACTGATGACTCAGCAGAGTCAAAATATGTGGAATGTAATTATGAATATTTTATTTTTAATAAATAAAAAGTGGAGACAACAGCTTGGGAGAGCTGTTAATAAGAGTGTTACTGGTCAAACTGGTGGAAGGAACTAGGTGGAGGGAAAAAGACAAGTGGCAACATCCTCAAACACTTCCTATGTTGCAGGTGGAAACTTCCCTACATTTGGGGTCATGATCCCCCAAGAAAGAGGGATCAAAGCAGGTGGCTCAATAAATGACAACTAACCCAAAAAGACCTAGGCAATCTTTTAAAAGTACCCAATGAATAGAGCTGAGGTTGCTCAGATATTTTCCAGGAGAAGAATCATTCAAGAGGAATGCACTTCAAGGAATTCATTGGGGAAAAAGGGAAAACTGTAAGGAAGGTGTTTTGAGAGATAATTTGCAGTAACTTGGTCTGATACAGCTTGCTAGCTGAGAGAATTTACTGATAAGTTCAGGATTGGTATTGAGTCTTAAGACTAGTACTTTATCATTTGCTGCACCTACTTCCAGCCAGGGAGACCAGAGCAAGCTCGGGGATCCTGAGGAGTCACTGTTTGAGCGCTCTCTAGGAGTTGGTAGGGAGGAACGGCTTCCCATTGTTGTTGTCGTCCAAGCTCAAAGAACAGGTTCTGTTATTATTAATTTTTGTGTATTATCTGTGTGTGATTGAATGATGCATTGTAGCTTATGATATAAAGACTTAGATGGTTTAGTAATGAAATTGTTCTTAGTTTGTTTAGTAATAGAATCATTTTGATGAGAAAGAAAAACCCCACCTGTGTTTTTCCTTATCTGGAGTGATCCAGATCGTACTCCAGCACAGGTGGTGAAATTATATAAATAAATATAGTATGATGAAAATGTAGAATAAGATGTTAGTTGAATTACAGAATATTTCCTTTTATTTTGTGATCAGAAGAAATATCTTTTGTACCAAGAGTAGTGTTAAACCTGGACTAATACTGTCAGTTTATTAGAAACAAAGAAAGAAGCTATATTATTTCCTAATAGTAGTATGTGTAGGTACATAAAACAGTTCTTGATACAGTAGTTACCTTCAGTAATCTTATTGCTTATTTGAATTCAATAAAAGAGTATAATAGTTAAACTAGAGTAGGGTTAAGCTAAATAAAAATGCTTTACAACTTTACAGTTTACTTCTTTCCAGTTTAGGTTAATTAACTACTGCATGTATAATAATTAAATTGAAAGAAAGAATAGCTAGAATCTTGATTTACTTCTACAGATAATCTAGTAGGTATTAGATTTTACTTATGAATAGTAATGTAAATTAGTCATTCATTCTGATCTATCTAGCTAAGCATAAACAAAAATTTGCAACTACCAACCTATACCTTTTAATAAGATGTCAACAAATGCAAAACATAGTTAGTTCTTATTCTTTTATTTTATAATTATTAACTTTGTAACATGAACAAGACAATATAGATTACAGAGAGTACTTTTATAAATTATTTGGTACAGTAAGTATAAGAACATAATTATAAAACACTATCTTATTCTATGATTATAAATAAACAAAGAACAAAGCTAATAAATATATAATTATAAGAACAGTATTAATATGTAGATTAAGTAATGTTTTATTCCATTGTAGTAAATAGTAAACAGAATATAATACCTGTACTCAAAGGATGTAACAGATAGTTACATAAGTACTTCATTAAAAACATGAAGACCTTCTATTCTGAAGGTTAAAAGTTATTTAACGACTTTTATAAATTCTTTTATAATGAAGTAATCTAATATAAAAATCTTGTGCAGAAAACCCTAGCAATGGAAAATTAAATAATAATACATAGTAAAACTCTTTTACATTAACGCGCAGGGAAGTAAACCAAAAGAGTAACAGTATGCTCGATTTACCAAGTTAACCAAACAGTTTACAACTTAAGTAATAACCCAATGATTTACAGAAGTACAATTATGAATAAAAGATGTCCTTTCTCAAAAGAAACAGTATATACTTATATACTTTTCGAGTTAGGGTCGAACCCTACTAACATTAAAATATACAACAGAGTTAACAAAACTGAAAGAGTCTAATACAGTGTATGAGCTCACAGCCTTAAACAAAATCCACAGAGTGAGGCTTTTACAGCTTTTCCATCATTTACAAGAACATATACACAGTAAATATAATAAAAAAACAACATATTCAGTCACGGCCGGAGCCGGAGAACCCCGCATAACTCAAGGGTCTCATCATCCACTAAAAACAACAACCCAAGTAACAGGGTAAACTGAAACCGCAAGGGTTGCAGACCTCAACGACGCACCCACAAATGTCCCAAAGGGACCAAACAATGAGGAACTGCCATGGTCAAACCAGGCTTACCCGTGAACTAGCAACTGTTGCCTCAGTTTCGTATCAACCACACAGAGAGGAGGGCCGACACCTGTGCTCAACAAAGAAGCAATAATGTTAGTTTCATATTCTAAAAATAGACAACTATGCATTGAACTTAAAACTGCACATTAATGAAGTTAAAATAAGAAATTATTACCTAGAATATTATTGATGCGCGACCACCCATGAACAGTAAGGCAACCACCAGTTTGAGGAGAAGGAAACCCTTCATTGCTGCAAAAGGTAAAAGGAGCTTACTAACAGAGTCAACAGCCTCAGCGATTGAGTGCAAGAGCAGTAAGCCAAACAAGAAAGCACTGGATCTGTCACGGTTCCAACCCAGGAAACCACCCAGTGACGAAATCCCAATGCCAACCCAGAACTTAAATGGGGAAGTGACAACGCTCACTAGTGAGCCGCAAAAGAAAGACACTTGCAAACTAAAGATTTTTCTGAAAGGAGCAAGCCGAGAGGAGCATGAAACCCTGGAGAAAGAACCACCAACATACGACCCATGCAACAAACAGTTTTCAAAACAGCAAACTCTTCATTAAATGCTCAGGACAAGCTTCGAGGAGAAACAACAAGCAAGGAGACGGCCGACTTCAAATGCAACGACAGTGCAAACAAAAGCATGGTAGCAGAGCAGCCAGAGGGCCCGAAGGCGACGGACAGAATGCTAAACTAGGGTTCAAGACTGCCCTTATAACCTTACGACGCTTGGCCATGGTTAAGCCACGTCTCCATGCAAATTATTTACACATGGTGGGTATTTTTCCATAGTTGTGACGAGCAATCACATGAGGACAAGGATGCCAATCATTCTTGCTGTTTGCGAAGGTTCTACCATAGTCATTACTCCAAAGTCAACCTATTATACACGATTGCAAGGAAGCAAAGAAATTTTTAGTACTCAAACTATGCTTTATCAATCATCCAAGTCGTGGAGAGCATTATGATCTATCACTTTACAACTGTGATAATTATTCAACCAACGTTTATAATTCTTGGATCAAGGTTGAACTTAGTGTTCACTATAGCGAGGTCCGCCTCATAACCATTTTGTTATGTTTTGCAAAATAAACTAATAACAAACTATCATGGTAATGGCAAAGGTTATGCCACTAATCCATTAACAAAAGATTCTTTAAAACAAAAAGTTATACCCTAAAGCTAATCATAGGCAGGGACAATAAGATTACCCATAATAATGATAACACATTATTCATTCCTTTAATGGTTATAAGTCCATCAAAGGTTATGTCTCGTAATGTTTGAATAAGGATTTAGTGAAATCCTCTTTTAATAAGATGTCCCTCTTGCTAGGATTATTCTAGTTGTACATTGGTGTAATTGTATATTTTATAAACTTTTGAGTTGCAAACAAAAGAAGTTAAACATTACAGTATCCTTCAGGATTAATCTTAGATGATCTTAGATGAACTAATAACCATAACCGGATTATATTTTACACACATAAGTTGTATGTAGAAGAACATAGTTCTTTCATACTAACTTAGTCTAATAGATATCAGCTTGTATCGAAGAGGTAATCCAGTCAAACTGTAAAGGCTTTAGAAGTTAAAACAAGGTATAAAGACTTTTTAGTGCTGCGCATTACTTTCATATTCCATGGAGTAATCATTTCTAATCTAACATACATGGTATAGATTTATAATAGACTCTTTTGTAACATTTCTGCCATCTTGTTAACCTGCTTGTAAAGAAAGAATTAAGACGTGCACATAAGACAACCATGTTAAACTTTGGTAAACATCGCAGAAATTGGTACTCAGTAAAAACTACAAACTACAACTAGAGGAAGAGAGTAACTGCCATTAATACGGATAGAATTGGATCTTGTAATTCCACGACATCTTTAAAAAGAATAATGACTTAAATATTTTACCTCGTAAGGCACATGAATTTGAATAACATTTATTTCTTTACTGAGCTATTCTTGTGCGGCGAACTTATCTGAATGCTTAAAAAAATTTATGGATAAGCAGCACCCGAACTTCTTACCTGTAAGTCTGTAAGAACAGGAAAATTTTCTGCTTTAGCTCGAAAGCTAAGTAAGCCCAGAACATCATGACAGTTCCACCTTGTGGTCGCAAAGAAAAACAATTTAGTAAACTGGAAAAGAATTGTGCTTCAAGATAAATATAGTCAAATAGATAATTTCAGATAAAGAATTCATTAACATATAACTAATTAAACAATTAGTTGACTGCATTTATAAAATTTATCTGTATTTTGAAAATTTTAAATTTTTCAGAAATTTTGGGGTTTTGACAAGGGGAGTAGGATGATGGAGGATTGCATCTTTCTTGAACTCATGTGCTAAGTGATAGGGCTTGATCATCCTGCAAAGAGATCATGTGTTATGCAGGTAGTGTTATGGCAAAAGGATCAAGAAGATCGAAGTGTTGTTGCAAAGGATCAAGAAGATCGAAGTGTTGCTGCAAAGGATCAAGAAGATCGAAGTGCTGCTACAAAGGATCGAGTGATCGTATACTGCAGAAGATGAAGACTTAGTGTTGAAGAATACAATGTACTAGTACTAAAGACATTGAAGAGTAATTGTTCCAGTTACTGATTGTGAAACCTTCCTAGGACGTATAAGATGTATTACCTCGATACTGCTAAAGATGTTCTAGGCTCGTTACTCATATAGTTGATGATGATGTTGTTAGTAGAATAACCTTCTTGTTAAGGGGGGGTGTTGAATGTTGTAACTTCAAAGGATATTCTAAATGTATTTTACTGATGTACCCTAAGGGAGATGTTATTATTCCTCTGTTGGGATGTTACTATTGTAATTGGTCTTCATAGAGTCATGAGGTAAAACCTCCATTGTAAATTGGGTCATTAGTACCCTAATGAATATAATAAAATATTGTTTCGTGATTTCGTAGGTGAAGTCGGCCCAGACAGTTTAGTGGGGCCAACTTGTTTAGGGTAAAAGTCAGTTGACAAAAAAAGTATAAATAGAGTGGTTGTGCTTCTCATTTGAACACAGACACACTCACGTGTGTAGCGCATAGGAGATATCTATATATATATATATATATATATATATATATATATATATATATATATATACCGGAAGGAGAAGGATTACCTATTTTTGGTGTTTATCTTATACATTTTATACAGAGGAAGTTTTGTTGGGTTTTCTTCCCCTTGAGGGTTTTCCGGGATAAATATGTGTCTCTCTTGTGATTGTGTTTCTTTCAGTGATTCTGCATATGCTACTGTAGTGAATTTGGATTAAACACTAATGATATCTAGTCTAGCATATGAAATCTTAACATGGATAACCAACAATTCATGGCAGATAACTAGAAGAATGTGAGATAAAAAGAAAAAGAATATAAAAATAACTCATAGTTGATAAATGGATGATAGGAAGAATGTTGGTCACACTTGAACCCGTTTAATTAGAAGAATGTGAAGAATAATAAAAAATTCCAAAGTGTCTTCCATTCTATAACTATTTCTTAACCATCTTAATTATTTGATCCCTATCCATATGATCCACCCATAACAAACTATTTGGATATACTAATTATATATATAACTTACAAATTTATAAAGTAAAAACTATGTTATATATAATTATTGTTTATTTTATAAGCTTAACATAAAAATATGTTTTTAACTAAATTTATTATATTTTGTAATTTGTAACAGCATCTTCGTTCTAACGATCTGTTGATAGAGTAGTTGATTTCATGCTTAGCAACGAGAATCTGGTCCCGTCTCCATTTGACACGGGTTGGTGAAGTTATCAAAAAAATAATCTGGCATCTTTGTTTATTGAAACCCGGGTAACCATGGTAGTATCATGTAATTTTCTTACATTTGATAATGATATTAAAAGCTGATTACTGTCAATCTCATTTAGAGGAAGCACATGGTATGCCAGCGATATTTCTCACATTCGTGGATGGTAGAGGTGGTAAACCGTCAGCCATCCTAGCAGAAGGTCTAACCCCAGAGGACTCAAGACTCGAACCCGTGACCTTCCCCGAACCAAGAGAGTATGCACACGTCTTACCAATTGAGCTAACCTTTGGGGCTTCTGTTTGATAAAACATAATAAGGCAGACATTACTAATTCATATATATAAATTAATTATGACCGATAAGGTAAAGAGCTGGCGCGCTAGCTTCATCTCCAAGCTCGCAATGTATTAAAACCATTTACCAAGATTCCCTGAAATTATGACACGTGGCTGAAATTATGTTTACTCACGATCTTTTATTTAAAGTTTTATGTGTTTTTTTTTTCCTTTTTAACAACTGGGGATGTGGTAATGTGTTATCTTCAATCACTTCTTTTTCAAAAAAGCTTTATATTTTTTTATGTTTATTAAGTCACAAGTTATTGTGTTGAAGGTATTGAATTAAAGAGGTGTATTTTACAGTTTAGTAGAGGGAAGTTGTGTAATTCTTTTAGTGCCTATCTTAAAGCAGATACATGTCTTTTATTGCTTCTAAGAGGCACATTCTACAACCTAGTAGGAGGAAGTTTTGTAATTCCTTCCATTCTCATCCCAAAGCTGACACTTCTTTTTTATAAAAAATAAAAAAATATTATAAAAAATAACATATCCACTCAAATTAAAATTAAAATATTTACAACCCTATATATATAAAATTAAACAAATTACATAAATTAAAACCATAAACATTGCATTACACACTTTTTCAACATTTTTACTTTAAAAAAGGGTTTGCAACTCAAGAAATCTGATTCTTTTCAATGTTCAATAAATATCTTTCAAAAAATATATATACAATTAATATAAAGTGGTTAGATATTTTAAAAAATTTATTATTTTATAGTTTAAAAAAATTTAAAATTCATCACATGTTCTATTTCTAAACTTTATGACAAAATTCAAAACATAGCTAAGTGGATTTGATATATATATACATACATATATTACAACTTTATGTTAATGATTTGCAACTTTATGTTAATGATTTGCAGCCTATATTCTTTTGAAAATGGCGGACAGATGGTTTGTAAATATCTTCATTCAAACACACCCATTTAGTCATAATGCATTATCCTTCTCCACATCCAAAAAAGTTATTTGTTTATTCATATGTATTCAAACTTTTGTTTAGATTTTGATGCAGGTTACCCAATAAAAAATATAAAAATGATAATCCCTGTGCATAAAGTTTTATGCGCATTAAATTAAAATTATGAGGAATAAATTAGAACATTGTTTGGTTAATAAAAGTGATGAAAATACTAATTATTAATTAAAAGTTTAAAAGTTTTTCAAAACTTTATAAATTAAAATTAAATTTTTAAAAGTTTTTCAAAATTTTATAAATTAAAATTATTTGGAATAAATTAGAACATTGTTTGGTTAATAAAAGTGATGAAAATACTAATTATTAATTAAAATCTTAAAAGTTTTTCAAATTTTTTAAATTAAAAGTATTAAATTGAACCATGCACTAATATATATGTCTTAAAGATTCTTATTTCCATAGTTTTTAAATTAATGTTTTTCTTATGTGTAAATAGCATTAAGATTTTGAGAAAAGAATACTAATTTGAGTAAAAGTGCATGTTTAATAACAAATTGATAATTTGTTTAAGTTGAAAAATTATAAACTTTTTTAAAACCTTAACCTTAAATAAAATAGTTTTAAGACTTAGATTGATACACATAAGATAAGTATAAATTCATTTATTCACAAATTATGAAAAGAAAAGAAGATAGTTTGGGCAAAGATTAAGATTTATATAAAAATAATGCTTCGCCTAGAGTAAAGATAGTTATTTCATTTTCATAGTTTTAGTTATGATCTTTCAATATGTAACTGAAAAATCATAAAATTGATCTTATAATAAATTAGCTGTGATCTGTCAAATTGCTTATTTAACTCATTGATGCATGGAAGACTAATATTGAGCAAGATTGTCAACTAAAGTCTAATAAGAGCATGCAAGTGTTGTTCAAACACCAGAAGGAAAAAAGATTCAAACAATGGAATGGTAGATTGTCGGCCAAAAACATTAGTGGAATGAAATAATGATGAATTTACACTACTTGTTCAAATGTCGTGAGTCATTATAGCATAAGAGGAAAAGTAGAAACACCAACCATGAAGCACTAAAGTGAAATTCTCAAGAAGGAAAACGACCACGAGATCAATTGTCATGAAGAATAATCAAAATAAATAATGTGCGTGGATAACCAAAGATCGAGGAAAGGGAAACCATCAAACCACAAGACATACCGAAAGCAACTACGTATTTACAAACTTTAGATTGGGGACCCTTTGTTTTGAAAAATCAAGGGAAAGTTGTTGGAGGGCCAACAATACCCTAACATATGAAGGTTAGGATAGGACCCTACCATGCCCTCCTCCTTCAAAAGCAACATTATTCTCAAGGCTAGAGGTGTGGAAACTTTTGTAATATAATTTTTAGTTCCCAAGTGGCATTTTTAGGCTACATATCCTTCAATTGTATTAGTACTCCCCAAACAATGTGATGGCATAGTCAACAGTCTCTTGTGTTTAGTGCAACTTTTGGTTGTAACCAAATGGAACCTTCCTCGTCAAGTTCTAGAAGGTTAGTTTACAGTTGGCAATTAAGCGCCATGAGCTTCTTCAAACAAGACACATGAAACACTAGATGGATCTTGGACTAGGTGAAAAATATCCAATATGTAAGAAACTTATCCAATGCCTTTGAGAATCTAATAAGGCGCATAGAACTTTGGCAATATTTTATGGAATCCCTTGTCTTTAGCACAGGTATGTTGATAAGGATGAAGATGAAGAAACATTGATCACCATCTACAAAAATTATGCTCAGAGCAATTTAGGTTGGCCTATTTCTTCATTCTAATTTGAGACAAATCCAAATTGACTTAAGGGTGCTTGCAAAAACATGATACCCAAAAGTGTTTCAACAAGTGCACGCAAGCACTTAAAAATAGAAATGCATGTGTGCTTCTAAGACCATGTGCGCAGTACGGTTTGGAAAATTCTAAACTGTCGCTTAAGCATCCATATAGACAATAAAGTGTGCATGCATTAGGAGCACGCATGTGATTTTAACACACACGCATTAAAAGTGCATGCACTCCTAAGAATGTGTGCATGCTTCTAAGAACGAGCACGCGCTTTTAAGAATGTGTGCGCACTTTTATTGCATAAATGAAGAAAACTAGTATTTTGGCCATAACTTTTGATCCTTGACTCAGAATTTGATGATCCTTATACAGTTGGAAAGGTATTTATGATACCTACAACATTGAAGTGATGTGATTTTTCATGATTCAGCCTCATTTGTTTCCCATTTTCAAAAAACTAAATCGGAGACTCTTTTGTCATTTTCTTCTCTCAGACATACTTAAGGGAGGGAGGGATATTGAGAGAGGGATGGAGAGGGAGTGGGGAGAGAGATATATATATGAAGAGAGAGGGATAGAGAGAAGGGGGGAGAGTGAGATGGAGAGAGAGTAAGGGGGGGGAGTGATATGGAGAGAGAGTAAGGGCGGGGGAGAGAGAGAGAGTGTGTGTGCGTGATGGATGAAGGGAGGGAGAGGGAGGAATAGAGAGGAAGAGGAAAAGAGATATGGATAAAGAGTGGGGGGTGAAGGGAGAGAGAGATAGAGAGAGAGAGAGAGAGAGAGAGAGGTGAAGGGAGGGATGGTGAGAGAGAGTGGAGGAGGGTGGAAGATAGTGAGATGAAGAGAGAAACATATAGGGGGGGAGGGTAGGAGTGAGGCGATGAAGAAGGGAGGGTGAAAAAAAGAGCGAGGGAGGGAAGGAGAGGAAGGGACCGAGGCTTGGGGAGAGAGAGAGAGAGAGAGAGAGAGAGAGAG